>SKCR01032571.1:0-36901 GCA_019454045.1 Zanthoxylum bungeanum | reverse complement strand
GGTCTAAAGGTTCTCTATTTGAGGGAGGAAAAGGCCAAAAGGCTACCTTTACGACAATACTTTGCCGCGCCGGACAAAGTATGTTTGGTTGGATGTTAGATATGTTCAACCGATCATACAAAGTCCTATATTGTTGTCTTTATTTTTTTATACATTGTAATGTCATGCACATGGGCAAATCAAGTTGGATTAAAGGTCCTCCGTTTTGTGGGATGAAAAGCCTAAGGGCTACCTTTGCCACGACGTTTTGCCGCGCCGGATAAAGTATGCTTGGTTGAATGTGAGATATGTTCAATCCAATATACGAAGTCTTATATCATTGTCTTTACTTTATATGTATTGTAATGTAATGCGCATTGGCTTATTATTTTGGTCTAAAGGTTTTCTATTTGAGAGAAGAAAAGTCCAAAAGGCTACCTTTATGACAGTACTTTGCCGCGCCTTTTATTATTCCATTGTTTGCTTTCTGTATGTCATCTCTTTGCATAATCATGCTTCATATTGCAATGCGCATGGGCAAATCAAGTTGGATTAAAGGTCCTCCATTTTGAGGGATAGAAAGCCGAAAGGCTACCTTTGCCACCAAGTTTTACCGCGCCAGACAAAGTATGTTCGATTGAATGTGAAATACGTTTAATCGGACACGCGAAGTCCTATATAGATGTGGGCATATGTCGCATCTCTTTTCTTTCACTTTCATTGTCTATCTTTTGCATTGCATCATTGCACATTTATTTTAATGTACAACTGCCTCATTAGTTATCTATTTGCATTATGTACCTAATTGATTCTCTTTACTACGCATGATTGTGCAATTGCCATTTATTTATGTTCCCACATGTATAAGTACAATGTGCTTATGAAATTGTATGCTTGCCATTATTCTGATTCACTTTTATGCGTGTTTGTACAATTACCATTTCCTTGCGTTTCCGTATCCATGAATATGGTGTGCTTATGAAGTTGTATGCTCGCCGTATTTCAATACAAGTTACCATATCGTTCTAACGGTCGGATTCTCCCAACAGTTATATTAACATTGGAGACCATCATACACGTCTCAGCAGTTTCAGTTGGGGATGCTTTTCATTTTCTATATAAATGAACCCCAATTTTTTTTGCCTAGGTTAGAACATATACAATCTTCATACACATTCTCTAAGGTAAAAACAAGAGAGTTATCACACACATCATAATCAAACACTCTCAAGCTCACACACTTCACCTTCTATACATTTAGTAGTGAGCTTAACACTTGGATATCCAACTCACACAATCTTCTTTATCATTGTGAGTATCCAAGTGTATTTTAAATCTTCTTTATACAAAACACTTGTGATTTCTGAAATCCCATAGTTTGGGTAAATTTTAAACGTTGTGAGTGCGCCTACGTAGAAAACTCAAAGTGTAAAGGTTTGGAGTGCACCTTTGCGGAAAACTCTTGGTTGCGAGTGAGCCACGAAAAAACTTGGCTTTTAGTGGAAATCTTTAAGCGCGACTTGAGGGAGTGGACGTAGGCACGTTTGGCCGAACCACTATAAATCTCGGTGTTGTTTTCTCTATCCTTATACTTTTACTTATTGCAAGTTTATTTATATTTATGTGTGTTGAATATAAAACTTGCATATAGGTTATTTATTGAAATAGAGAAAATTAACCTAAGTACTTAATTGGTAATAAGAGTTAAAATTGGCAAAGATTTTTTAATTCCGCATTTATAGGCGATAACCCAATTCACCCTCCTCTTGGGAATATATTATTGTTGTTGCTAGTGCTTGTAGGTAATTTCAGTTGGTATCAGAGCTAGGTTTTCTCATCAAAGACTTAATCGTTCGAGAATAGATCATGGCTTTTATAAGCAACTCATCAAATCTTTTCGAATGATTTTCAACAACTAGACCTTCGTTTTACACCGGAACGGATTAGAATTATTGGAAAATGAGGATGTTGAATTATCTTCTTGCCGTTGATCCGCAATCCTATTTGGTAATTACGCGAGGTGCAAAAGGGCTAACGAAGAAGGATAGAAACGGGGTTGATATTCCAAAGCCAAGTTTAGAATTGAATGATGATGATTTAAAACAAGCCTCACAAAATACTAAGGCACTCAACCAACTTCTATTTGCCATTGATCAGGATCAAGTAAACAAGCTTCCAGAATATGGAAATGCATATGATTTATGGAAGTCTTTGGAAATGGTCAACAAGGTTACAAGCCAAGTGAAAATATCCAAGATCAACCGGTTTATGTGCGAATTGGATAATTTCAAGATGGAATCCGGGGAAGAAATTGATCGTATGATTTCGAGGTTCACAATCATTATAAACCATTTGGGTGCTTTGGGAAAAGTAATTGGGCCATCCGATCAAGTGAAGAAAATTCTAAGATCACTCCCAAAGGAATTTAGAAGCTACACCTCCTCCATTAGAGAAACAAACGACATGAACACTTTGAAGATGGATGATTTGGTCGGAAAATTGCTTGAGTATGAATTGGAGATCAAGATGGATCAAAATGAGGAAGATGAGAAGAGAACAAGGAAGAATCTTGCCTTGAAAGCAAGAAAAAAAGATGATTCAAGCTCAAGTGAAGAAGATGATAGTGATGATGAGTTGGCAATCATAACCAATAAGGTCAAGAAGCTCCTCAAATCCGCAAAACTTAACGGAAAATCAAAGACGGATGAAAAGAAAGAAGAAAAATGGCCGTGGAAGAACAAGAAAATTGTTTGTTATGAATGCAACAAACCGGGTCATATAGCTACCGATTGCCCATTGAGAAGATTGAAAGGAACATCAAAGAAAAAGGCATTGAAAGCTACTTCAACTTGGAGCTATAGCGACTCCAGCTCATTCGGGGAGGAAGAGGTCCAAGAAAGAACAAATCTAGCACTCATGGCTATCGAGTATGAGGATTTCTTCTTTGAAAGTGAAGAAAAAGAGGTACATAACTCTCAAGATTATAATGATTTATTTGATGCTTTTAATGGCTTAAAAGAGTTGTGTGACATGCTTAAGAAGAAACTTAAAATTGTTAAAAATGAGCATTCATCACTTAAAAATGATCATGCATCTTGTATGTATAAATTTCATGTTTTAGATAACGAGATTATATGCTTAAAGGCCAAACATGAAAAAGAAATTACATGCTTAAATGATGAAAATAAATGTTTAAGAAATAAAAAGCTAGAACTTGAAAATGCTATATCTAGTATGACATCTAGCTAAAAAAGATGCGATTGTGAATCTATGTTAAATGAAAATGTTTTATTAAACACTAAGGTTATAGATTTGCAAACCATACTTGAAAAATTCATATTGGGACATAAAAATTTTAATATGCTTATTGGATCCCAAAAATGTGCATTTAAAAGAGAATGATTAGGATATAGGCCTTACGTTAAGAGAAAATTTTTGAGAAATTATTTTGTTAAGGAATCCGATTCTCATGCTAAAAATGCTATCAATGAAAATGTCACATGTCATGCATGTAATGAAAAGGGACATAAAAGTTTTGGACGTATGAACAAGAATGTGATTAAAAATGCATGGAATCCTCAAGGAATCAAAATTAACCCCAATGGACCCAAGAAAGTTTGGGTACCAAAATGCAATTGATAATTTTGTAGGGGGAGCTTTGGGAAGGATCTTAAAGAGAATTACAAATTGATCCCAACGGCTCAAAGAAATAAGGAATCGCAACGGTAATAGGTAAACTCCGTACTCACGGAAACATTGGTACCATTTCCTCTAAATTGTGTATGTATGCATATTTCAAATTGGTATAAATATTTTTGAAGCATACAAGTTATTAGGAATATAATCAAAATTCTATTGATATCGATTTCCATTTGATATCATTAAATGCCTTAATCATAAATTTAAACCCTTTCTCATATCAATTGGTATCACATTGAATTTATTGAGTTAAATTACATGTATGTGACTACTTAGTTGATTTGCATTGAAAATGCCTTTGTCATTTAACATATTTTGAATGAAAATGAAATGCATGTATATAGACATAATTTCCAATTGGTATAATGAAAAGCATGAATATTTGATTGTTTATTAATTGGTATCATAATTATGGGATGAAATCATTAAAAATTCATTGATCATTATTCAATTGGAATCATTGGTATAAATGTTTGAGAAATACACTATGCATGATTTCTACATCTTATGGCAAAAAAAGGGAAATGCCAAAATGTGTAATTTTTTAAATTTTGGTATCATAATTTAATGCACACAGTAATTGGTATCTCATTTAGATTTAAATTTTGCTTCTCCACTTCTTGATAATGTCAAAGGCAGAGAAATCATTTGGAATGAGATTAAAACTTGTTTTACCCTCACCCTTGGATTAAGGGGGAGTAAATGTACTAATGTGTTTGTCTAAGTCTTATAGAGTTATTTTGAAGAAAATCACACATTGTGGGGGAGCAAAATCATCAACATTTGGACTTCTAGAAGCTTACAAGTTTTAAGGGGTTTCCATCATAAAAATGTGGGAGATTGTTAGCGACACAATCGCGTAAGTGATTTTGATGATGCAACGAGAACAAAGTTTTCGATGCGCAAATACAAGACAATACAAAAAGATGTCGAAACACAATGTGGTGAAGAGCGAGAATGTGAAGACTACCGGCAAATCAAAGATAATCTTGCGAAGTCTTAGCTTATGGCTCTAATTGTAATGTGAATTGTATATTCAAGTGCCTAAGCTCATAGGAAACATGCACATTCACTTAGATGCATTAGGTTCATGTACAAAATGCATTAAAATCTTCATATATGCATTTTTGGTACAGAGACCGGCATACCGGTCCCTTACCGTTGTCCATACCGGTGAGATGCTATGTTTTGCACACTCACTAGAACCGGCACGGACCTTACCGATCCAATACCGGTCACCATACCAGTGAACCTATGTATTGCATGGCAACTGGAACTGGCACACACCAAACCGATCTCCATACCAGTCCCATACCGGTGAGCGCAACGGCTAGTTCCCTTAGTGGAACCGGCATGACCTAAACCGGTCATCATACCGGTTACCATACCGGTCAAGGCATCCCTTGGTCTTCAAATCACGCTCCAAGGTGGTGTTGGCTTCTTTTGCGACTTCGGTGCTCCAAATTACAACAATTGAAATTTTACATTGGAAAATTAAAAATACAACAATTGTAAACAATAGCCTTATGGCCTTACATTCCAAAAATAAAACCAACATGAAAATAAGAGCCGAAAAAATTTACGACCAATGCAAAATCTATTCATCACATGAAAAATAATAATCATTCATCATATGAATATTATATTGTGCCTACTCATCTAAACATGCATTTCAATATTTATAACTCATATAAACATATTAAAAATAGTAACTTTAAATGAAAAAGAGAAGGGTTAAGAACACTTTTCAACCTTGCTCTCAATGCTAATTGTAGGAAACGTTTTCCTTGCGTAGCGGAAATGGTTTAGTCACACGGATTGGACTTGGAAATTTTTTATGCCCTTCTCCTTTAATTGTCGAATGCTACTGCCACACCCACTGAAATTTTGCTTCAGTTTTAAACAAAATTCCAGCCCCGAAACAGCCCCGGAATAGTCCTCAAATAGCCCCGAACAGCCGGACAAAACCTGGACTGTTTTGAACCCGATACGCTCACAGTGTACTACCAAAACAACCCCTGAAAAGCACGGGCAATGGCTGTGTTTTGGTTCTGATTTTTTACTTGTAACAGCCCCAACACAGCCCCAATACACCACAAAATATTCCCCCAAAAAACTGGATTAAAACGAAACCAAAACGAGTTCCGTTTCACTAAGTAAAGGGGCGGCACTAAGCAAAACAATGCCTCACTACCGTGAACAAATAAGAAAGAGATGAAGATGAATATGTTCGAACCACAAGTCTTTCGAGCTATGTCTTGTTACCAACAGAAACTTGTGTGGGCAACACTCACAAAATAATCCCTAAACGTTTTAGAGATTTTAATCACACAACAACTTTTGTTATTTTTATTTTATTTATCTTATGTGCTTCTTTTGTTTTCTCAAAAACTTGAGAGGATTTGGAGAAGAAGAATATGGAGGCTAGGGTTAGAATGAGAGACTTGTGAAAAGAAAAATCATATTTTCCTTTTTTTACTTAGGGTTTAATTTTAAAAATAAAACAAAACCCTACCTCTTCCTCCAAGTAAAAATTCGGCCATGCATCTGTTAATTTAAAAAATTTTGTAACCATATATTTACTTTCCATAAAGATTATGTATGTTACAAAAATAAAAAGTTAACACCTTATTAAAAGGTGTAACTTCTAAAATAATGCCAAGGGTTTCCAAAACCTAAAACTTGAAATTTCAATAATGGCCTTATTTAAATTATATCAAATATAATTTAATTTTATGCGTTTAATAATTATCATATAATTATTAAAACTATATATTAACTTTTAATATATAGTCTTAAGTGTGATGAAATGATATTATTAATCATATTAATAATATTTATATATTTGTGAGTATATAATTGGACTATCCAATTATACTAAATCTGCTATAGTATATTGAGCTAGCACGGGGACCAAATGGACCTGTGGTTCCGAGCTCCAATAATCTCGAAATATTAATTATGCTCTTAATTAAATATTCCAAATTATTAACTCCGGGTTATTCCACTAAAAACCCGAAGTTGCACTCTCGTTGCCGCAGATGATATATTAAGCCGAACCAAATCGGTGTCCATCAATATAGTTACTACATATAGATTAACCCTTCACAAGTATCTCGTAATTAGAGCCGGGTCATAATGTCCGTTATACCACTCTAATTATTTTTACCTTAAGTACCATTATTCTCCAATGAACGATTTATTCATTACCATTATGAATTTTAATCTTTCTATTCGTAATAGAAAGACTTGAGCACTCAAACCGTTCAAGTACCGAATCAACCCTTAAGAAAGATACTCTTATACTTCTCGCAAGAAGGAGTGAACTCCATATATATGTCAAATATTCCTAGCTACGCAACAGACTATGCCCCCATAGTTCGTAGCTATTGGTTGGGACTGCTACACCAACCTCACCTTTGTAAATCAAATGACATAGCCTGCCATGCAGGAGTTCGTAGTACACTCAGGATTAAAATCAATCCATATATGACCATCTAGTAGATCAAATGTCATTTCCATCTGGGTCCAGTCATATATGATCACATCATATAAGGTGCATTCATTCTCATGTCTCTACATTAACGATCCCAGATCAAGGTCATCATAAAAATATAGAATGGACCGCAGCTATAGATAAACCACAAATAAAGTACCCGCTTTGTTTGCTCTCTATGGCTTATTTAAGATTACAAACTTCAGACTTAAATCCTCTTGTGTATGACACTCATACACTAAGTCTGAAGGCACATAAGTAATCTAGGATATTTAAGATAATTTATAATATGCAAAAATTAAACAAACACTTTGATAAATGAATAATGCATCATTTTATTTCAAAACACATAAAGCCGTTTACATTACCTGTAGCTCTGAGGCATGCATCCCAACATGTATAACCCTTTGCTACCAGTCTAGCCTTGAAAGTCTGTACTTTCACATCTATTCCTCTTTTTTCTCTTGTAGATCCACTTACAACCTATGGGTTTTACCCCATCAGGTTGGTCTACAAGTTCCCAGACTGAGTTAAAGTACATAGACTCCATCTCGAGGTTCATGGCTTTGAGTCATTCTTCTTTATCAGTATCTTCCATTACACTATAATAGGTCAATGGATCATCTATACAATCACAATATGCAACAACTTGCACCACACCATTTCCTAGATAGCGTTCAGGTTGTCACACAACCCTCCCACTACGTCTAGTTGTTATGGTATCCTGATAAACTTGCATCTAACATTCATATGTAGAAGATGTTATGTCTTTGTCAACATTTGACAATGGTGTACTGGTCGTACCAGCAAGTAACTCCTCAAGTAACACTTTATTTCGAGGTTTGATCTCTCTCATATAGTCCTCCTCAAGAAATGTAGCATTTGTCGACACAAATATTTTATTATCTTATGTATTATAAAAGAATCCACCCCTAGTTTCCTTAGGATAGCCTACAAATAATGTTAGACAATTATGACCTATAGCGTCACTATTTGTAAAATACATTGTGGTTTTTGTACAAATTAACTATATGACAAAGGAAATTGCTATTTTTATCATTTTGTAATTAGATTACTTGAATATATAAATGATAAAAGTCCTTATGATTAGTTCCGGATTATAAGATATGAGATAGTATCAATCCACTAAGGTTTAATCATTAAATATCCCTAGTCGTAGTCTTATCGAGACTGGACATCGATAATGCGAAATAAACTAGTATTGCACTTGTGCGCGTTGTGGAAGCATAACGACATAGTTCTCATATATTTAAGTATTAGATACTTATGCAAGTGTGATAGGAGGTTGTGTTTACCGATGGTACAGGAACAACTTCGCTCTGGATAGACCCCTCAGAATCCCATTGGTAGTATGACTATGTGTCTATGGGAATCCGATTCAGGGTAGGTGTATTTGGTCTTAACCTGAGACTTGCATCGCTAATACTTGCGACAATCAATATGCTTTGGTTTTGGTTGTCCGGGACTTTAACAGGTTCTGTGTACACGTCTTCTGGGTTTATTGAGAATCGTAGTGTATTGGGTGTGATGTCAAGACGGAGGTATCACTTCAGTCATATGGACATGATGATCACGCAAGGATACAGAACTGGTTCTCTATTATGTTACAACTATCGGGATAATATGACAAGGTCATGATTATTCGATTATAGAGACGAGTTGTTTATGATCCGATATATGCTTCGTATAGGGCAGACACTATTCCAGCCCCAGGCCTTCCATGTGACATCTGATACTGGATCGCAATACGCAATACTACGTATACTACGCCTGACAAAGATTATATATTCATTAAGAATATTTCTGGAGAATTGGGTAGGCACGACGCTTTACTATAAGCCAACTATGTCTTGTAATCGGTAAGAACGTGGTACGGGGTACGCACTTGTTCGGATAGTCCGATGACCAGATTTACTGCCAACATATCCATGGATCTCATGGTCGCTTCCCGAAGATTCACCGATGACGTTTGACTCAAACATAATTAATCTGGGATTAATTAGAAGAGAGAGAAAATTAATCTAGGATTAATTACGGTAAGAATTTATCTGGATAAAATTCAACTAGAAGAGAGAGAACGATTAATTTGGAATTAATCGATTAAATAATATATTCGATATATTAAATTAAATTAGATTTCATACTAGAATTAAAATTGGATTTTAATTCGGGCGAACGAATTAATTTAGAATTAATTCGCGAGCGACTTTGATAGTAATTTTGCTAGGCATAATTATTTAATTAAATTTGATTTAATTAAGTCGCAATGGAAAATTTGTTAATTCGAAATTAACGAGCCTGAGCCCGGAATGTGTTTGCGGGCCCACTCGAATATTGATTCAAAGTGGGGCCCACATCAAGTCACATCACTAGTCAATCCCATTACCTTTTAGGTTGATGGAAGTTATTGGTTTTGGTGACTTGTAGCTTACACAAACTTGAGAGATGATTGACCTTTTACCAAATTTGGATTTTGGTATATGACATTTTGATTTTTGATAATTAAAAACACTTTTACATTTTTTTTCACTAATCACTCTTTTTCTCTTTTCACCATGACTCTCCCTCTCTTTTATCCTCACATTTCCGAGACTTGCAAAGAACAAGGGGAAGACTTTTGTTGCAAGTTTTTTCCATAGCTAGCACTTAAAGAGTCATTCAAAGGTGATAGAGAAATCCCTTGAATTTGGAATTCATTCACCAAGGCTTGGACCTCAACATACAATCAAAGAGATCTTGGAGAACAACATCAAAGGATTCAAAGTTTTGAACTTTCCAACATCCAAGAAACCGATCAATGTAAGTTATTCCGCAAACTTCGTTGATTATTCACACATCTTTTATGCTTAATTGATCATAGGATTGTTCTTAGAGAACCCAACAATTGTATCAGAGCCTATTTAAGCATGAAATGAACTTAGGGTTTATATACTTTAATTTGTGATTTTTGTGATTTGAGCATGATTTTTTCAAATTGATGGTTTGGTTGAGCTTGTATGATGTTAAATTAGATTTGTGTAACTTAGGAATTGAGAAATTGAATTGGATAAATTTTCCCCTAATTTCATATGCTTGGCCGAATATGAGGACCCTTTGTAGCTCATGGTGATTTTGATTTTAGGCCATTGGATATGTTTAAAAATGCATGGATATATTGATTTATGATTTAATTGGATTGAAATCAAAATTGATGGAAAAATGCCATATTGCCGTGAGCCTTGGAAGCATGTTGGAGTTTGATTTTGCTTTAATAATATTGTACATGTATTGAAAATGATTAAGCATGAATACTTAATTAAATTTGTGTTTTGGAAATGTTAATTTAAATACTTAATTATGGCTATACACTTTAATTAAATAAATGTGATATTTGGAATATTGAAATTTAATTAATTAGGCTTAAATTTGGAATTGGGCTAAAATTGTTGTATTTGGGCCTAATGGGCTTGGTTGGGCCAAGTTGGTTTAGGACAAATGGAATGGGTCCAAATTGGGCCTAAAACCATTCCATAAAGTCCAAATATAATAAATGGGCCTTTTAAATTGAATTGGGCCTAATGGGTCGAAATTAATTTTATGCCAAATAGGGTGATTCCTTAATTTGGCCTTGACATTTGGGTTTGACCCATATTAGCCAAAGCCCATGCCTTAAGAAATTAATTGAAAGCCCATTGGACTTTAATTAAATTGACATTGGATGTTAATTGGACTTTGAGACCCATTAAGATTAGATTTAGAATCTAAGTCGTAAAAGCACATTAAAAGTGTAATTATTTAATTTGGAATTAAATAAGAATTAGTATTGAATACAAATTAAATTGAATTTAAAATTTTAGTTCGATATAATTAAAGAATACGCACTTTGAGTACTTATTCTTAAAACGAGTTGGACTCGCGCAAATCAAATCGTTGTTTGAACATTGGATGATCACTTAATTCAAAGATTAATTAATTGGATTAGATTGATTGAATAACATGCTTTGTGTGAATACATGGATGTATTGTATGCATAATGTATATTAGATGGATATTATATGGGTGAGGGCAATTTTGGAAATTGTTGTAATAAATTTAGAATTTATTAAATTGGACTTGCGTGTCCATCCTTTATCTTTTGACTCTTTGTAATTCTCTTCTCACCAATTCCCCTTGATGTAATGAGGTATCTTTATTGTATTATGTAATTGGGTAGAAGTTAGAATAGTGCTAGCCGGGGAGAGGAAATTAAGTGATTTGTTCTAGGAACAATTTGTGAGATATCCATCCGCATATCATTATTATTTTATTTATCGTGCCTTATTATGCTTTTAGAATGCATGCTTAAGGGTGAATGATGAGACCTAATCAAAGATAATAAATTGGTTGCCAATTTACGCGAAAACCGTCAATCAAATATTAAGCGTTTTCCTTCCATTGAATGGTTCTTTCTCAAGATCCAAGATTGGCATTGGTTTGTTAGCCAAAGTCAAGATCAATGTCCATCGCGGATGTGTTTGAACCATGAAAGCTTTGTTCCATATCGCATGTCTTAGGAAAGTTGTGATTTGTTGGCCAAAGTCAAGGTCACTTCTTGTTCATCGACATGGATTACAAAGTTTTCCAAGGTCAATGGGTCCCGCTTAACTGGAATCATTAAGCTTGTTGAGCCAAAGCCAAGGCTTAGTTGATTCAGAGGAAAAGGTTAGGAAAATATATTGGATATATTGGCATATATATTGTATATATGTTTCGGACTTGGAGGTCCACCTACCGGATCTAGGAGTTGGATGAGATCCAATTGATCTTAGAGATCTACCTAGTTAAATATCATACAGCTTGTTGGCCAAAGTCAAGGTTGTGTGTTATTTAACGGGATCCTAGCCCACTAAGAAACTAGGTTTCCCGAGTACTCAACAGAGGGTAAGAGGCTCGCCGAAAAATAGTGGGAGGCTAGTATTGAATTTGAAATTTCATTCAAATACTTGCCAATACACGCTTTCAAATTATTTCGTCATTTTATGTATTTATTAGTTGGACTAATATTTTATTATTTTTTTGTAAAAGTTGGACTGTACCCAAAAATCGTTAATTGAATAGTTAGACTATTGCAAATAAGATGGCTGGAAAGATCGGGGTTAGAGACATTATCATGGTCGAAAATGTCTTACATGGTTTGAACTTTCCTGATTGGGATATGAACCTCAGGATTGTCCTGGGGGCTGAGAGAATGCTCTATAGGATAAAGAGACCTCTCGGGCCTAATCTCAGAAATGAGTAGCCGCCTGAGCTTGAGCTTTGGAAGACTCATAGCGATGATAACTCAACTGCTCAATCCGTCATGCTCGCTACAATGACCCCTCAATTTCATCGCCAGAACAAGGATTGGATCCATATACTATGATGGCAAAATTAAGGACCTTCATCGATCTAACCTTAGATCGCAAAGGTATGGATTGCAGAAGAAGCTCTTTCGCTCTCGAATGTCAGAGGGTACATCTGTCGAGCACCTTGTATCACAGATGATTGCTGACATCGAACAACTGGGTCAGCTAGGCATAACCTTTGAGGCTGAGACTTCTATAGATTTGATCTTGCAGTCTCTTCCTGACAGCTGGAGTAGGTTCATCATGAACTAAAATATGATGAACCAAGACCATACTCTTGGAGAGTTGATGGAAATGTTGCGTGAAGCAGAAAAAGAGCTTTTGAAGGGCAAAAAGCGTGAGGCACACTTCACTTCAACATCTCAGTCTCCCAAGGCTTGGACGAAGGCTACTGGAGGTGTAAAGAAGAAGAAGGGCAAGGCCAAATTGTCAAAGTCTTCTGGGAAGGCAAAAGACAAATCCCAAGATGTATGCCTGCAGTGTGGCAAACGGGGTCACTGGAAGCATAACTGCCGTGAGTACAAGGCGCACATGAAAGAAATTAAAGCGGGCAAGACACCGGCTTCAAGTATGTTTGTTATAGAAATAAACATGTCTACTTCTAGTTTTAAAAATTGGATTTTTGATTCTGGTTGTGGTACTCATATATGTACTGATGTGCAGGATCTGCAGATTAGCAGGAGACTAGCCTCAAGAGAGATTGACCTCCGAGTTGGAAATGGGACTAGAGTCGCCGTTTTGGCCGTTGGGACTTATATTTTGGAACTGCCCTCGGGGCATATACTAAACTTATCAGACTGTTATTATGTACCTAGTTTGACTAGGAATATTATATCTGTATCTTTATTAGCCCAATGTGGGTATACTTTTGTATTTAAAAACACTTGGTGTTTTATGTATAAAAATAATATGGAGATATGCAGTGCTGATGTGAATAATGGTCTTTATATTTTGAATATAAATCAATCTCAAACATATAATGTAACAAACAAAAGGCTTAAATTAAGTAACAAAGATGAAACTTATATGTGGCATTGTCGTCTTGGACACATTAACAAGACTCGCATATCCACACTTTCGAAGAGTGGGTACTTGGACGGATTTGATCGAAATTCTTATGACGTCTGCGAATCTTGTTTATTAGGCAAAATGCCTAAAACACCTTTTAGCGGTAAAGGTGCACGTGCCACCGAACTGTTAGCCCTCGTTCATAGTGACGTATGTGGGCCCATGTCTAGCCAGGTGTAGGACATAGAAATCGGCCCGGTTGGGAGAACAGAATAGCCCACATGGGAACTAAACCGGAGAAATAAAAATGGAGTCGCCACCCGGTGTGAACCGGGAAAATGATTTAAGGCCGCACTCACCCCTCGCAAGGGAAGACCTCAAACCGTTGGGTTCGGAATGGTACCTTACTTATGCCACTTGTAATGAAAGGATTTATGCAATAGTATAACCAATACTCATTCAACATATGTTTCCAGATAATTTAAGCAACATGCAAGTTTGCACACCCATAATCGTAAATGAAAGAAATGAAGGCAAAATACATAATTCATGAACGTATTAAGTAATAAAGTGCAATAATGTAACTAATAACAACTATAAAGGCATTGATAATAAAAGCGAGCACACAATCTCATGAGCATATCGAATAAATGAGGAAAATATAAATAAAAAATAACCGTAAATGCATAAATATTGAAGAGAGCTAACTAAGCATATAATGGGGAAGGGAATGAATAAGGGAACAAACATGCATGAAACGTGATGAAGGAATCTGTCCATTGTGTGCCCGATGGAACACATTTCACATTCAACCTGGTGCACCTCGTCCGGCGTGGCAAAATATCGTGGAAAAGGTAGCCTTTAGGCATTTCCCTCGAATAGAGGACCTTTAATCCACCCTAGTTAGCCTATGCGCACAAGAATGAAATGCATGCGTAAATAAAGCAATAATATGCAAAAGGTAAATGACATAATAAAAGGCGCGGTAAAACATCGTGGTAAAGGTAGCCTTCAGGCATTTTCCTCGAATAGAGGACCATTAATCCACCCTAGTTAGCCCATGCGCATTATATTACAATGCATATAAAATAAAGACAACAATTTTATAGGACTCGTATGCTTGATTAAACACATCTCACATTCAATCAAACATACTTCGTTCGGCGCGGCAAAACGTCGTGGCAAAGGTAGCCCTTAGGCTTTTTATCCCTCAAAATGGAGGACCTTTAATCCAACTTGATTTGCCCATGCGCACTATATCATCATACATAAATAAGTAACATGCAGAAAGTAATAACATACTAACGACTAAATCATGCTTAAAAAATAAATAACATACTAGCAACCCAATCATGCTCGAATACAAGGTTGAATGAAATGAAATGTGTGAATCTCTCAAGTGGTACGTGGCATTGTATCCCGAGTGCAAACCACAATACCGTCCATTCAGATTCGGCTATGGAATTTACGTCCGGGTTTCCATCCGATATACCATAAGAGAGAACACATATTCCATTCATTCAAGGACCACAACATGTATCAACAAATGACTCTCATGCGAAGGAATTCTAATAAACAACAAAAAAAGATGAGAATAAATAAGAAGGGTGCCCTCAGGTCTAACCTCTTAGGTCGTCTCTCGAAAGTGCGTTACACGGTCGTCAGAAGGGTTGATGCTCCGCAACTCCTCCGGTTCACTCGTTCAACATTTTCCTCCGCTGTCTCACTGTTTGGGCTGCTGTTTTTTACTCCGTTTTGCTACTGTTTTTTAGTCAAATTTTTTGCTGTATTAAAGGACTATTTTTGCGGTTTTGAAAGGTATTGGGGCTGCGGTTTTTCACTATTTTGGGGCAATTTTTGATGTTGTTTCTGGCGTGAATTGGGCTTCTGTTTAAGGCTGTTTCTGCGGTAGTTTAAGGTAATTTGGAGTGCAGTTTCGGTGATGGTTAAGGACTGATTTGGTGCAGTATTTTCGTGAAGCAGTGGGCTGTTGCGTGTTTGTTTTTGTACGTGAATTGGGGCTAAGATTTAGTCAGTGATGATGACTTACATGTGCATGTGTGAGGAAGGTTTAGTGTAATGTGAAGGGCCGTCTTGTGCGTGAGTGGAGGTGAATATGTGCGTGGGTTGGCT
Source organism: Zanthoxylum bungeanum (assembly GCA_019454045.1). Lineage (NCBI taxonomy): Eukaryota > Viridiplantae > Streptophyta > Magnoliopsida > Sapindales > Rutaceae > Zanthoxylum > Zanthoxylum bungeanum. Next base: position 21,202 of record SKCR01032571.1, on the reverse strand, counting down.
GAATTTCTGAGGGTGTTGATGCTGATGTGAAGAGGCTTTGTGCATTAAAGGGCTGTTGATGCAGGAAGGGATGTATATTTGTGAGGGCTGTGGCGTGAAAAGGAAGGGCAGGCTGTGAATATGTTGAGGGGTCTGTGGGGCTGATGAAGGTTAGGGGGGCTGTTACGTGGGTGAGCCAATGTGAGGGGCTGTGCGTGGATCGGGCAATATGTGAGAGGCTTGGTTTTTTTTGTTCTTCTACCGTGGGAATGAGCTCTAGCGAGGGGGATTAGGGTTGCAGTTTTCTTCTGTTTGTATTTTTGCTGTGAGAGTGGAGAGCCAATGGAGTTTAGGGTTTTGTGTTATTTTTATAGTGATGTATTGGGGTTATGCATGGGTTTTGAAAAGGAAACAAATCAATTAGACATGTGTGTATCTTAATTAATTTTAAAAGGGAAATAAATTATGTAATTTTGGTGGGGAATATCTTTAAATTTGGTGAGTGAATTATTTAATTGAATTTAAATCTTTGGTAATTAGGAAGGTGATTTATTTAATTTAATTTGTGACATGTGTTTTAAATGTTTTAATTATTATTGGATGTGATTTAATGGGCTTGGGCTAGGTGGGCGTGTGGTTTTGGTTTTGGGCTAGGGATGTGTTTTAAAACAGAGGTCCAACAAGCAAACCCGAAGCTAAACAAGCAAATTAAATCCACTAAGATATCAATTTCTTGACTCTTCCCTTCCGACGTCCGTTTCCCGCGACTTCCACAAATTAAAGAGGTAGTGTCTCCATGTGAGACTCATCATCGGGACTTACATACAAAAATGCAGTGCCTACATGTGCCCCCACTTTGATGGGACTTGTGTAGTGTGTGACAATGACAATCCTATCAAAGTTATGCAATGCATTTTTACTTACCTGGCTAGCCAGCTGCCACATGACTTGCCTGTTGCTTCGAACAGAGTTGATGATGTAGCGGGCCTTGACTCTGGGACGCATCCCATTAACTGCAACCGATGATGTAGTGGGTGCTCGACCCTGGGACGCATCCCGGAACTAAAACTGCTGATACTGTGGGTCCTCGACCCTGGGACGCATCCCAATAACTGTAACAGACAACGTGGGCCTCGACCCTGGGACGCATCCCAATACCGCTGACAATGTGGGTCACGACCCTGAGACACATCCCCAAAACTGATGATGTAGGAGGCCTCGACCCTGGGATGCATCCCGAAACTACAACCGACAACGGTGGCCTCTACCATGGGACGCATCCCAATACCGCTGACAATGTAGGTCACGACCCTGGGACGCATCCCCAAAACTGATGATGTAGGGGGCCTCGACCCTGGGACGCATCCCGGAACTACAACCGACAATGGGGGCCTAGACCCTTGGACGCATCCCAATACCACTGACAATGTGGGTCACGACCCTGGGACGTATCCCAAAACTGATGATGTAGGGGGCCATCGACCCTGGGACGCATCCCAACTGATACTAATGCTGATGTGGGCCTCGACCCTGGGACTCATCCCCAAAACTAATAATGATGCTGATGTGGGCCTTGCCCTTGGGACTCATCCCCAAAACTGATGTTGATACGGATATGGGACTTGACCTTGAGACTCATCCCCAAGACTGATACTGAGACTGATGTGGGCCTCGCCCTTGGGACTCATCCCCAAAACAGATATTGATGCTGATGTGGGCTTCGCCCCTGGGACTCATCCCCAAAACTGATATTGATGCTGATGTGGGCCGCACCCCCGGGCCTCATCCCCAAAACTGATACTGATGCTGATGTGGGACTCGACATTGGGACTCATCCCCAAAACTGATATTGATGATAATGTGGGCCTCGCCCCCGAATTGATACTGATGTGGGCCTCGCCCCCAAACTGATACTGATGTGGGCCTCGCCCCAAGCTGATACTGATGTAGGCCTCGCCCCTAAACTGATACTGATGTGGGCCTCGCCCAAAACTGATACTGATGTGGGCCTCGCCCCAAAACTGATACTGATGTGGGCCTCGCCCCAAGCTGATACTGATGTGGGCTTCCCCCCAAATTGATACTGATGTGGGCTTCGCCCCAAGCTGATATTGATGTGGGCCTCGCCCCTAAACTGATACTGATGTGGGCCTCGCCCCAAAATTGATACTAATGTGGGCCTCGCCCCCAAATTGATATTGATGTAGGCCTCGCCCCAAAATGATACTGATGTGGGCCTCGCCCCAAGCTGATACTGATGTGGGCCTCGCCCCTAAACTGATACTGATGTGGGCCTCGCCCTCAAATTGATACTGATGTGGGCCTCGCCCCCAAACTGATACTGATGTGGGCCTCGCCCCCAAACTGATACTTATGTGGGCCTCGCCCCAAGCTAATACTGATGTGGGCCTCGCCCCTAAACTGATACTGATGTGGGCCTCGCCCCCAAACAGATTCTGATATGGGCCTCACCCCCAAACCGATGCTGACATGGGCCTCGCCCCAAACTGATATTGATCTGGGCCTCGCCCATAAACCGATGCTGATGTGGGCTTCGCCCCCAAACTGATACTGATGTGGGCCTCGCCTCAGACTGATACTGATGTGGGCCTTGCCCCCAGACTGATACCGATGTGGGCCTCGCCCTAGACTGATACTGATGCGGGCCTCGCCCCCAAACTGATACTCATTCATTCCTGAAACTAATGACACTGTACTGTTGCTGCTTCTGGTTGGCTTGCTTTTGCCGCTTTCTTTTTTTTTCTTTGAAACTTGTTATTACAAAACAGAACAAACACAAAAAGAATGCAAATATGTTACGTGTATGCATGCATGCATGAATGAATTTCCTATTCCGTTGGGTTAGGTCTCCGCCAATTCCCTTGGTGACTGCTCGGTCTTCTCTTCCTCAGGCAAAGTACTGCTTCAACTCGTTTCCTTCTAAGTCTGACAGTCTCACTGCCCCATTTCCCATTACTTTCTGCACTATGTAGGGTCCTTCCCAGTTGGGTCTGAACTTTCCTCTTGGGTCTGTCATCGACGGCCTTAACTGCTTAAGTACCAAATCACCATTTCTGATCTTAGTAGGATGCACATTTTTTGTTGAATGTTCGGGCTAGTCTCTTCTGATATATCTGCATGTGATGTAAAGACTTCATTCTATTCTCATCGAGCAATGCCAACTGTTCAAATCTCTGCGAGGCCCATCCTTGTTCAGGTAACCATGTTTCTGCTAATACCCTCATAGACTGTATCTCAACTCCCACGGGTAGTACTGCTTCCATTCCATAGACCAAAGAGTAAGGCATGGCTCCTGTTGCTGTTCTCACTGATGTTCTGTACCCCCACAGGGCGTACGGTAGTTTGTTAGCCCAATCTTTGCAGTTTTCTGTCATCTTGGCTAATATCTTCTTTACTGTCTTATTGGCTGCCTCGACTGCCCCATTGACCTACGGTCTGTAAGGTGACTACTTGTGATGTCCTATCCCATATCTCTGTAGCATTGCATTCGTTTCCCCATGAACTGAACTCCGTTATCTGTCACTACATGATGCGGCATCCCATATCGACATATGATGTTCCGAGCTATGAACTTCGCCATCTGCTTTGCTGTGACGTTACAAAATGACTCGGCTTCCACCCATTTTGAGAAGTAGTCCACTGCCACCACTATGAAACGATGTACATTCGATGCATTCGGTTTAATCTCTCCGATCATGTCAATTCCCCAATTGAAAAAGGCAATGGCTCTGATAGCCAGTGTAACTCTGTGTGAGGCAGATGGTTCATATTACCATGTGCTTGAAAATCATGACAATGTTTTACCAGCTTTGCACATTATGTCTCCATGGTCAACCAGTAGTAACCTTGTCTTACAATCTTGCGAGACTTATGTTGGAGTTTCTATAGGTCCCAAGATCAAAACTCAAGCATGAATCATAAGCGAATACAACGACGGAAGTGCGGAATACTTACATCGAGCGGTTTGAGAGACGATTTGGGCAACAAAACGAACTGAAATTCTGCTCACTGCCCACTGCTAATGTGCGTGAACTGCAGCAGTTTGTGCTTCTGTTTTGCGCCATTTTGATCAAAAAACGAGCTCCAAGCTTCATCAAAATGTTCCCGGCTCATTGGCGAACCTCCCTACCACCTTCGCAAGACTCATAGTGTGCTAGCACTTGCAGTTATCACCATGAAAAATGCAACCCTTGCTTCCCTTTGTTCACGCCATTTCTGGTTCAAAACCAGTGAAGAAAAATGGTTCTTTTCGTGAGAAGAAGAGAGCAAAAATGAGAGAGAAAGAAATGTGAAAAGTCATTACAAAAGTTGTGTAAATCATTTTGTTTATATATTTTCCAAAATATATTAAATGATTTACCAATTAATTTAACTTTCAAAAAGTCAAAGAAATTGAATGTAATAAGCTTGAGTGTTCCACACTCCAATATCAACTTTAATAAAGTGACATGTCTTTCAATCAATTAATCACATCAATCAATCACATCACTCAAGTGACATTTGTTTTGACGCTTGATGTGACGAATGATTTGACGCTTGATGCGACTTGCGATGCCGCATTCGAATTCGAAATACGAATGCGCTCGCAATCACACTCGGGCTCGGGTTCGTTAATTCCAAATTAACGATTTTCCCGTCGCGTCGTAATTAAATGATTACGCCTAGCGAATTTACTATTCACATCGCTAACGAATTAATTCTAAATTAATTCGTTCGCCCGAATTAAAATCTAATTTTAATTCCGCGTCGAAATCTAATTTCGTTTAATATATCGAATATATTAATTTAATCGATTAATTCCATATTAATCGTTATCTCTCTCTAGACGATATTTTATCCTAGATAAAATATCTCCGTAATCAATCCTAGATTAATTTTCTCTCTCTTCTATATAATCCCAGATTATTCAAGAGTGCGAGTTGTGCGTCATCGGTGGATTATCGGGAAGCGACCCATGAGATCCCCGGATATATTGGCAGTAAATACGGTCATCGGAGTATCCGAATCACGTACGTACCAAGTACTACGTTTTACCGATTTACGAGACAAGGTCGACTCCTAGCAAAGCACCAAGTCTTCCAATTCTCCGGACATATCCATTTAAGAATATAAGATCTGTATCAAGCGTAGTATACGATTGTATTGTGCATATCGGCCCAGTATCGGATAGTCACGTGCTAGGCCTGGGGCTGGATAAGTGTCTGCCCCGTACGAAGCACATGTCGGATGTCTGGTAACTAGTCTCTATAATCGGATATACATGACCTTGTCATAATATCCCGATGGCCGCGCAGCACTTAAGAGCACTAATACCGTATCCTGCGTGACATCATCTCCAATATGACTGGAGTGATACTTCCGTCTTGACATCACATCCAATACACTACGACTCTCTGATAAACCCAGAAGTGGTGTACGCAGAACCGGTTAAAGCCTGTACCACCAAGACCAAAGTCTATCGATTATCGTAAGTATTAGCGATGTAAGTCTCAGGTTAAGACTATACACACCTACCTTGATTTCGGCCTCCCATAGACACATAGTCATAATACCAATGGGATTCCGAAGGGTCTATCCAGAGCGAAGCTGTTTCCCGTACCATCGGTGAAACACGACCTCCTATCGCACTTGCATAAGTCTCCAACACTTATATATATGAGAACTATGCCGTTGTGCCCTCACAACGTGCACACGTGCAATACTAGCCTATTCCGCATTATCGATGTCCAGTCTCGATAATACTCCGGCTAGGGATATTTAATGATTAATCCTTCGGGGACTGATACTGTCTCATATCATTCTCAGTCCAGGAACTAATCATATGGACCTCTCTTCATTTATATATCTATGGTGATCTAATCATAAATGATGAGAGTGCAATTTCCTTGTCACATAGTTAATTTGCTACAACAACACAATGATCTGTGCAAATAGTGACGCTATGGGTCATTTTGTCCAACAATCTCCCACTTGGCACATAGCCAGTCACTCAAGTGTCCCACACCCGAACTATGTACGGTTCACTCAAATTGCTGAGGAAAGGTTTTCGTCAGCGGATTTGTTTAATTATCGTCTGACGCGATTTACACGATCATCACATCGCCACGATGTATGATCCGAACGAATCAGATGATATAGAAGTATATATCTGGATCGTCGATGAGACCTTTAATTCCTTAGCCTGTGCTGACGCCTAGCTCAGCTGCTAAAAGAACTATATCTAATCTAATTAGATTTATTTTCGATCCAAACGGCTTCTATTGCTGCCTCAGCTGCAGCAATAATCCGCATTTGTGTTTATTCAGCACAGTTATCATGCTCGGAATATTTCCAGCTCACTGTCCTGTTATTCAAACTTTATAGTACCGTAGTATTTAATTGTTTGGAAACTTGCAGCAGTGATCCAGTCACTTCAAGTTCTCATTCTCCATAGTTTAAGACAACATCTTTAGTTCTCTAAGATACTAACAGATGTTCTTAACTTCAATCCAGTGACTATCACTTGGATTGACCCGATTGTGACTCCATATGCTCGAAGCGTATGAGACACCAATACAAGTACATTTTAAATGTACAATTTCCCAGAGAGTGTTAACAACTCCAATCTATCCCAGTAGATCTTTATTCCTTGAATAAAGGTTGTTACTCCCCAGAATTCTACGGAGAGATTTCTATTGAAAGAATATCCATGAAAGCCAAGCTTTCACCAATTGTTTTATGGGAATTTCATTGTCAGTGCCCTCTCCCACTAACCTCCTTATATACACAAGAATTATTTCATTTTGAGTCAAATCATAAATCATTATGATTATTTCAAAACGACAGTTCCAAGAACCTTATGCTTGCTTCAATCCAAACATGGATCGAATAACCCGCAAACCTTGTTTGTTGGTTATACAAAATCGTCAGGATGTTTTAATCATCCTCCAAAAGGTTTCCTTTTCAGGAAAGCGATTTTGATCTGTAACTGACACATTTCATAAATGAAATATGCAGTTATCAACAAGCATCTTCAAAATGGATTTACCATGGCAACAGGTAAAAGGTTGAACCGTTATTAACACAATGTTGATAACGATACCTTTCCATCAAAAGCCCAGCTTTGTACGTTGGTATGTTGCCTTCCATGTATGTATTCCTTGAAGACGTTTAATGTACCAATAGGCACAATGCCTTGTGGTACAACAACTAGTATCCAAAATAGTTGTTATATATGGAATCCATTTTGGACTCATGGCACTTTGCCAAAATAGGGAGTTGATACCTTGTATCATTTCCTCGTACGTAGTCGGTTGGTATTCCTCAATAAGATTTACATCTTTATGAGGTTAGATCAGAAACCAATACCCTAGGTTGTTTTATGACTCTATCCGATCTACCCAAGTTCTTGTGTATTCGAAGATTAATGGTACAGATTCATCATTGATGAACTGTTTGTGTTCCATTAAGGACTTCGTGCCTTGAATAGTATTACTCCGATTTTCATCGAGTATCACTATCCTCCACTTACCACTGCATATCGGTATTCCTTCAGGAAAACCGCATGGTGAGCAACAATCATATTGTTCTCATGTGAGATTTATAAGTACTATACTTAAGGTTTCCCTTAGGATAACCTATATTGGCACTTATCCAATTTGGGTTCTTAGTTTGGTATCATCCAAACGTTATGCCTGGCATACCCAAATTATTAGGAGTGAGAACCCCGTTTCTTTCCTGTTCATATCCTATATGATATCTGTCAAACAGATTTATATGGAACCTTATTTAAATAAGTTTTGCACTGTTAATACATTATCATGAAGGAAACAGTAGCTCAGAGCGACTCGTGATAAACTTATCATGTCCAACAAATTCGGTTTTTGTTCGGACACACCGTCTAACTGACGTGTCTCGAGAGGAGTCCTCATATGAAAGAATACTGTACTCTTTCATTTATGTATGAAACTTAATGCTTAAGTATTTTCATTACGGTCTTACCGCGATGGTATAATACTATAGCCGATCTATTTATCTACTTCGTGTCGAAACTCTAAAAGTTTCCGAATTGTGTTCTTCAAAAGAAACACATAACCATAACGTGATGCCACATCCGTTAAGGTCACGAAATATTCATGTTCACATCTAGCCTAGCTAGATATGGGCCCACTTATTTCACCATGAATAGGGCTAACAGATCGGTGGCTTTATACTATTACCAAGTAAATAGTGTTTTAGGGTTTACCTAATAAACTAGATTCGCAGACCTTATTTGAATAGTCAAATCAGTCATAGTACCCACTCTTCAAAAGTGGGATATACGAGTCTGTTAAAATTGTGTCATAGACAAACAATGCCATAAATAAGTCTCTATTGATCAAATCAATTTGAGCTATTTATTTGTCATTTTATATGTTTGAGATTTTATTTATATTCAAAATATAAATTCTGTTATTTATATTTAATGTATTTATCTCAGTATCATCTTTATATAATAAAACACTTAGTGTTCTATATATAAAGGTTTTTATCCGCCAACGGATTAAACACTGATATAGAGATAATGTCTCTAGTCAAACTAGTTACATCATAACAGTTCCTAATTTAAGTACATACCCGAAGGGTAGTTCCTAAACTTAGGTATCTACGGTCGAAACAGCGACTTTCGTCCCGTTTCCGATTCGCAGAGCAATCTCAGCTTGAAGTCAGTATCCTGCTCAAATCAGATTCTGAACATCAATACATATATTTTATGTACCACACTAAGTATTTAAAATATAATTTCAATACTAGTAGTGAACATAACTTTGACAAACATTTTTAAGTTAGAGCCTCGCCCTTTCTTTAATTCCTTTGTGTCTTCCATATCCAAATGGTAGTCACTTTGGTATATGTCAATTATCTTTTCAATATTTTAGGACCTTGGCCAAGCCTTGGGTTTTAGAATATCGAAACGATGTGCACCTGTGCTACATCCCCAATTGCAAACTTTTTGATCTCCTCTAGAATAGTCAATTAATTCTCCAAGAATTATAAATTGCAATTTTAATACTTCTTAAATCTAAAATTAGATTATGACAAGTATATTAAATTACGCATTAAGTCATCATCAATAAATCTTCCAAAGATTTTATACTCTACTTATTTTGCTTAATTTTGGGCGTAAGGTATAATAAGTTATTTTATCAAATAAAGTAACCTATTATTTATTCCCAATTTGAAAATTAAATCATTTAAAATATTTTAATCCCAGATTATATTTTAAATATCCAACTTTTCAATTTCTTATCTTGATTACAATAGTCCAACTATTTAATCAACGATTAGTGGTACTATATATATTATAATGATTATAATAGTCCAACTATATAATCAAATATAATCCAAATTAATTAACCTCAATTACATTGATTACTATAATCCAATTATAAAAATCAACTGTAAACTGAAATTAATTAATTCAATATATTGATTAATATAATCCAATTATATATAATCAAGTATAATACAGTCCAACTGTTTATTAAAACAACAATTTAAATATTAGTCCAACTAACATTTAATATTACGACGAAATAATTTGAATGAGAGCGCGTATGGCGAGTAATTGAACGAGTATTGCAAATTCAATTCTTTACCTCCCACTATTTTTCGTCGAGCCTCTAACCCTCTGTCGAGTACTCGGGAAACCGTGTTTCCTAGTGGGCTAGGATCCCGTTAAATATCACACAATATTGACTTTGGCCAACAAATTGTATGATAATTAACTAGGTAGATCTCGAAGATCAATTGGATCTCATCCAATTCCTAGATCCAGTAGGTGGACATCCAAGTCCCAACATATATCTTATATATGCCTATACATCGAATGTATACCCTAACCTTTTTCTCTGAATCAACTAGGCCTTGGCTTTGGCACAACAAACCTAGTGATCCCAGTCAAGCGCGGACCCATTGACATGGAAGCTTCGTAATCAATGTCAATGGACAAGAAGTGGTCTTGACTTTGGCCAACAAACCACAACTTGGACACGACACCGATATGGAACAAAGCCTCGTGATTAAAACACATCTTCGACGGACAAGGGCTTGACTTTGGCCAACAACCCCTGCCAATCTCGGATCTTGAGTAAGAATCACTCAATGGAAGGAAAATAAACGCTTGATATTTAACGAGGGTTTTCGCGTGCAAATTGGCTACCAATTTAGTTATCTTGTTAAGGTCTCATCATCATACACCCTTAAACATGCATTCTAAATACATAATAAAGCGAGTATGAAAATAAATAATAATGATATGCGGATGGATACTTTACATTGATCCTAGATCAAATCTCTCCATTTCTCACTCAAGCTAGCACTTGTACTACTTCTACCCGTTACACTACACTTCTAAAGAAACCTCATTTACATTGAGGGAATAGATGAGAAGAGAATACAAGGAGAATAGAGGTGATAAGGCTGGACTCGCAGGTCCAATTTATTAAAAATCGATTTATTACAACAATTTCTAAAATTGCCCACCCATCTAATATCCATCCGATATACATTATTCATGCATCACAACCATGTATTCACTCATATAAGCATGCTATCAATCAATCTAATCAAATTAATTAATCTGATATTATTGTGATCATCAATGTTCAAACAACGATTTGATTTTGTTCGAGTCAAACTCGTTTTGCGAATAAGTACTTTAAAGTACAAATTCTAGAATTAAATTAAACTACACAATTAAATCCAATTCAATTTGTATTTAATTCTAATTCACTATTTAATTTCAAATTAAATATCACACACTTTAATAATAAACCTTTCACTAATTAAATTCCAAATTTAATCGTTACGGGTCTCAAAGCCCGATTAACGTCCAACGTCAACTTAATTAAAGTCCAATGGGCTTTTAATTAATTTATTAAGGCGTGGACTTTTGGTCAACTCGGGTCAAACCTGCAACCAAAGTCCAATCCGGGATTTACCCCATAAGCCTTTAAATTAATTTTGGCCCATTAGGCCCAATTAAATTACAAAGGTCCATTAGTTGCATTTGGGCTTTATGGTTAAGGTTTTGGGCCCAATTGGATCCAATCCATTTGGCCTAAACCCAACTTGATAAAATCAAGCCCAATAGGCCCAATTACAACATTAGAAGCCCAAATCCAATTTAAGGCCTCAAATAATTAAATTACAGAAATCCAATTTAGCAATTTAATTACTTAAAGTGCATTACATGATTAATCAACTAAATCAACATTTCAAAACACTAAATTAGTCCAATTAATCATACTCAATTCATCATCACATGTCCAACACATTAAGATTAAAATCAAACTATTACATGCTTACTTTATTCTTGGCAATAAGGTTAATTATGTCCGATTTGTTTCAATCCAATTAAAAACCAATTCGACATTAAATCAACATACCCTCAATCGTTTCAAGTCATCCAATGATCAACGAAACAAAAACTACCAAGAATTAGGCATACTTTATTCGGCCAAAACACCTCAAAATTGGGGAAATTTGTTCCAAACAATATTTAATCAAATTGATCCAACCAATCATCAATTAAACAAGTATTAAGCATACTTAATCATTCCAATTTCATATTGCATGCTCAATTTCATTTTACCCAATTTCAAGTTTCATGACATACTTTCAAAATTGGGGAAATTTGTTCCAAACAATATTTAATCAAATTGATCCAAACCAATCATCAATTAAACAAGTATTAAGCATACTTAATCATCCAATTTCATAATTGCATGCTCAAATATATTTTACCCAATTTAAAGTTTCATGACATACTTGGCAATTTGGGGATTTTTCGTCCAAATCGAATTCAATCCAATTGATTCCGCAATCGACGTTAAATCATCATCCCGAATGATTTCCAACACTTCCAATTGTCAAAAATCAAAAATCCCAAGACATTAAAGAACATTACATATTCGGCCAAGGAGGAAAATTTGGGGAAAATTGATCCAATCATATTTTCTTCAAATTGACCTAATCAATCTTCAATTCAAACACAATTAAGCATACAAATCCATCCAATTTAATTTATCATGCTCAAAATCAAGTTTGCCCAAATTTTAGCCCTAACTTTTTCATGCTTTTAACCTAAGCTCTTGATGCCATTGTTGGAGTTTCTATAGGTCCCAAGATCAAAACTCAAGCATGAATCATAAGCGAATACAACGACGGAAGTGCGGAATACTTACATCGAGCGGTTGAGAGACGATTTGGGCAACAAAACGAACTGAAATTCTGCTCACTCCCACTGCTCACTCTCATGTGCGTGAACTGCAGCAGTTTGTGCTTCTGTTTTGCGCCATTTTGATCAAGAAAAACGAGCTCCAAGCTTCATCAAAATGTTCCCGCTCATGGGGGAACCTCCCTACCACCTTCGCAAGACTCATAGTGTGCTAGCACTTGCGGTTATCACCATGAAAAACGCAACCTTGCTTCCCTTTGTTCACGCCATTTGGTTCAAAACCAGTGAAGAAAATGGTTCTTTTCGTGAGAAGAAGAGAGAGCAAAAATGAGAGAGAAAGAAATGTGAAAAGTCATTACAAAAGTTGTAAATCATTTGTTTATATTTTCCAAAATATATTAAATGATTTACCAATTAATTTAACTTTCAAAAAGTCAAAGAAATTGAATGTAATAAGCTTGAGTGTTCCACACTCCAATATCAACTTTAATAAAGTGACATGTCTTTCAATCAATAATCACATCAATCAATCACATCACTCAAAGTGACATTGTTTTGACGCTTGATGTGACGAATGATTTGACGCTTGATGCGACTTGCGATGCCGCACTCGAATTCGAAATACGAATGCGCTCGCAATCACACTCGGGCTCGGGTTCGTTAATTCCAAATTAACGATTTTCCGTCGCGTCGTAATTAAATGATTACGCCTAGCGAATTACTATTCACGTCGCTAACGAATTAATTCTAAATTAATTCGTTCGCCCGAATTAAAATCTAATTTTAATTCCGCGTCGAAATCTAATTTCGTTTAATATATCGAATATATTAATTTAATCGATTAATTCCATATTAATCGTTATCTCTCTCTAGACGATATTTTATCCTAGATAAAATATCTCCGTAATCAATCCTAGATTAATTTTCTCTCTCTCTATATAATCCCAGATTATTCAAGAGTGCGAGTTGTGCGTCATCGGTGGATTATCGGGAAGCGACCCATGAGATCCCCGGATATATTGGCAGTAAATACGGTCATCGGAGTATCCGAATCACGTACGTACCAAGTACTACGTTTTACCGATTTACGAGACAAGGTCGACTCCTAGCAAAGCACCAAGTCTTCCAATTCTCCGGACATATCCATTTAAGAATATTAAGATCTGTATCAAGCGTAGTATACGATTGTATTGTGCATATCGGCCCAGTATCGGATAGTCACGTGCTAGGCCTGGGGCTGGATAAGTGTCTGCCCCGTACGAAGCACATGTCGGATGTCTGGTAACTAGTCTCTATAATCGGATATACATGACCTTGTCATAATATCCCGATGGCCGCGCAGCACTTAAGAGCACTAATACCGTATCCTGCGTGACATCATCTCCACTATGACTGGAGTGATACTTCCGTCTTGACATCACATCCAATACACTACGACTCTCTGATAAACCCAGAAGTGGTGTACGCAGAAACGGTTAAAGCCCTGTACCACCAAGACCAAAGTCTATCGATTATCGTAAGTATTAGCGATGTAAGTCTCAGGTTAAGACTATACACACCTACCTTGATTTCGGCCTCCCATAGACACATAGTCATAACACCAATGGGATTCCGAAGGGTCTATCCAGAGCGAAGCTGTTTCCCGTACCATCGGTGAAACACGACCTCCTATCGCACTTGCATAAGTCTCCAACACTTATATATATGAGAACTATGCCGTTGTGCCCTCACAACGTGCACAAGTGCAATACTAGCCTATTCCGCATTATCGATGTCCAGTCTCGATAATACTCCGGCTAGGGATATTAATGATTAATCCTTCGGGGACTGATACTGTCTCATATCATTCTCAGACCAGGAACTAATCATAGGGACCTCTCTTCATTTATATATCTATGGTGATCTAATCATAAATGATGAGAGTGTAATTTCCTTGTCACATAGTTAATTTGCTACAACAACACAATGATCTGTGCAAATAGTGACGCTATGGGTCATTTTGTCCAACAACTTCAACCCATTCATGTGCGGTCCACATACCCCGGCATGTATTTCTTCCATTACTTTCTGAGCCTCTTTTTTTCTTAATCATTTCAACTGAATACCATTCGCTTGTCTCTCTATCATTGCCGTAAGGTTTTCTGTTTCTCAGTTTCCTTTTCCCGATATCTATGTTTGTTAAACACCTTTTGACAAGCCTTTCTTTCCTAACCCAACAGATATCTATGATGGCTTTTAAGATACATGGGTTAACATGATGCATGTATGCATGAGATGCATGAAATGCGTGTGATGCATGGAATGTATAAGTCAGCCCATTATCATTTTAAAGCATTCAATCATGCTATTGCGAGGTGCAAACTTGTCCTAGTTGAAAAGGCCCAACAGGTTTACACTTTTGCGATAACATGGCTAAACAACTTCAAATGATAAAAGGCCTAAACACAAAATGGCCCATTGGCATTTCAGAAGCTTTTGGCCCAATTGTCATAAATCATGGACTCGTCCATGTTTAAATGGCCCAACAAGCCCATACCTCATGACAAAAAGTCCAACTGAATCCAAATGCCGGTGGTCCCAAACATAAACATAAAGGAATGGTTTCTATTGGTCCTACAACTAAGGTTCATATGCGGGTTTATAGGGGTATAGACAAAGGCTCTCGTCGACGAAGGATTGCCCACAACTAGGTCTCCCCCACTCAAGGGTCCGAGCGACCAAGTGAGCGCACCCTTTTTATACGCTAAGGTACGTGCCAACGAGTTATGGTGCGTGACTTACTGTCAAATGGATTTCCTATTGTAGATTCCCCAGAGGGAGGGTGGAGCGAACTCTCTTAAATTCCCAAGCCTCTTAGGGTCTTATCGCCTTGGTGACAAGAATAAACAACAAGTCCTCCAAATTAGTCTGTCACAGTGAGCTGCGGGTAATGATTATCTAGGTGTCTTCACAGCTTTTCCTTATAGAAAGGTAGTGAATGAAGGAAGACACCAAACCATTACCTAGCTTTAATAATGCCTTTGATTAAACCCTTTCAACCCACGATAGACACGGTTAACTAAAGCACAAATCATAATCATTACAAGACATTATTTCGGGGCCGATTCTCTATCCCCAGTGGAGTCGCCAGACTGTAGGACACAGAAATCAGTGACACTGTTCCGGGCTCGCGGCTCGGTTGTGAGTACGGAATAGCCCACAGGGGGAACTAAACCGGAGAAATAAAAATGGAGTCGCCACCCGGTGTGAACCGGGAAAATGATTTAAGGCCGCACTCACCCCTCGCAAGGGAAGACCTCAAACCGTTGGGATCGGAATGGTCCCTTACTTATGCCATTTGTAATGAAAGGATTTATGCAATAGTACAACCAATTCTCATGCAACATATGTTTCCAGATAATTTAAGCAACATGCAAGTTTGCACACCCATAATCGTAAATGAAAGAAATGAAGGCAAAATACATAATTCATGAACGTATTAAGCAATAAAGTGCAATAATGTAACTAATAACAACTATAAAGGCATTGATAAGAAAAGAGAGCACACAATCTCATGAGCATATCGAATAAATACGGAAAATATAAATAAACAATAATGGTAAAGACATAAATATTGAAGAGAGCTAACTAACCATATGATGGGGAAGGGAATGACTAAGGGAACAAACATGCATGAAACATGATGAAGGAATCTGTCCAGTGTGTGGGCGTTCATGTAGCGTTCGTAAACACGTTTGAACGGTAAACAAAATGCAAGCATTCGAGTAGCGTTTGATAATGCGTTCGAACGATAAATAGAATGTCAGCGTTCGTATAGCGTTTGATAATGCATTCGAATGGGATTAGACATGATGCATGATACAATAAAATGCATGCGCGTTCGAGTAGCGTTCGTAAACGCGTTTGAACGGTAAATAGAATGCAAGCATTCGAGCAGCGTTCTGAGACGCGTTCGAACAGAAATAAGACAGAATGCATACGTTCATGTAGCGTTCGTAAACGCGTTCGAACGGAATGAGGCATGATGCATACGTTCATGTAGCATTTAGAAACACGTTCAAATGAGATTGCCAAAATGGCATCTGAAATGACACAAACACATATATGGATAAATAAATAGACAATGTAGGACCTCGTGTGCCCGATGGAACATATTTCACATTCAATCGGGTGCACCTCGTCCAGCGCGGCAAAACATTGTGGAAAAGGTAGCCTTTAGGCATTTCCCTTGAATAGAGGACCTTTAATCCACCCTAGTTAGCCCATGCGCACAAGAATGCAATGCATGTATAAATAAAGTAATGATATGCAAAAGGTAAATGACATAATAAAAGGCGCGGCAAAAGATTGTGGTAAAGGTAGCCTTCAGGCATTTCCCTCGAATAGAGGACCTTTAATCCACCCTAGTTAGCCCATGCGCATTATATTACAATGCATATAAAATAAAGACAACAATAATATAGGACCTCGTATTCTCGATTAAACATATCTCACATTCAATAAAACATACTTCGTCCGGCGCGGCAAAACGTTGTGGCAAAGGTAGCCCTTAGGCTTTTTATCCCTCAAAATGGAGGACCTTTAATCCAACTTGATTTGCCCATGCGCACTATATCATCATGCGTAAATAAGTAACATGTAGAAAGTAATAACATAATAACGAATAAATCATGCTTAAAAAATTAATAACATACTAGTAAGCCAATCATGCTCGAATACAAGGTTGGATGAAACGAAATGTGTGAATCTCTCAAGTGGTACGTGGCATTGTATCCCGAGTGCAAACCGCAATACCGTCCATTCAGATTCGGCTATGGAATTTACGTCCGAGTTTCCATCCGACATACCATAAGAGAGAACACATATTCCATTCTTTCAAGGACCACAACATGTATCAACAAATGACTCTCATGCGAAGGAATTCTAATAAACAACAAAAAAAAGATGAGAATAAATAAGAAGGGTGCCTGTAGGCATTGCATTTTTGCATGTGAAACCCGATGAGGAGTCTTATTTGGAGACAACTACCTTTTAAGTTACGAAAACCGCGGGAAACAGACATCGGAAGGGAAGAGTCAAGAATTGACTCATTGACGGATTAAGTTCACTAGTTTGGCTTCAAGTAACTCGCTTGTTTTCTGTTTTAAAATTTATGCCCGGCCCGAGACACCTAAACCCGGCCCACGCACACCTAGTCCACATGAACTTAGCCTTCACACCCCACCTAGCCCACACAAACTTAGCCCAAACACTTAACTAAATTAACATGCACCTAGCCAAGCCCACTCCCACCCACCAAGGCCCACACGCCCATCACCCTTAAAATACCCCCAAATTAAATAAATAAATATTAATTAAAACATTAACTAAATAAGATATTAATATAATTAATTAAATAATTAAATAAAACATTTACCAAACTTAAACTAAAATCATGCCTAATTTAAATAATTTGAATATATCATATGCTAAAATTAAAAAGAAGATATGCCTAATTAAAATCAATCCTAACCAATTAAAACCAATCAAATATTTGACTTCCTAATCTAATAAGACATCTACCAATTTAAAATAGTTGACTTCCTAATTTAAAATATTTTGTCCCCCCTCAATCTTGTGTATACCATTCTTAGGACTCCTAATTTGGAAACTAGATCTCTTCCTTGTGAGACAAGGGCAAACCCTAGCTCTCTTCTATATAAACATGCACTAACCTAGCCACACCATCTCTCCACTCTCTCTAGTCAACGCCCAGACACACAAAAGAACTCCACTCATTCACGTTTTTTTTTAAGAGAAGCCTTAGAATTCACGCCAATCACAAGAAAAGGAAGCAAAATATTTCTCTTCTCCTCCTTCACTCTTAGCCAAAAATTACAGCCCCTCTAAGCCCCTATATTGCCGAAATTTAGCTATCAAAAACAGCCCAAAATCACCTTAAAATAGAAGTAAAACACGTCCCAAACAGCAGTCCCTTTTACCATAAAACAGCAGCCCCTGCACCCCCCTAAAACACGCCTAAACAGCCCCTGAATCACCTTAAAACAGCAGCCCAGATCCTCTTAAAATAGTCCCTAAAATCCTTAAAAACAGTGAACAAAAACTGCCCTTTTAATCCTTAAACAATCACAAAAAAAACTGCACTTAAAACCTTTAAAAAACACGCATAGCAGTCCACTAAAACAGAAGAACAAGACCTGAAACAGTGAGCAGAAGACACGTCAAAAACAGCAGCAAAACGAAGCCGAAACAGAAGAATAGGACCTGAAACAGTGAGCAGAAGACACGTCAAAAACAGTAGCAAAATGACGCCAAAACAGTGGGAAAAACAGTGGAACAGCGAGCCAAAACGCGAAGCTAGTGAACCGAAAAAGTAAGGAGCTTTCATCCCTTCCGATCTCCGCGAAACGCAAGTCCGAGGACAACTAAAAAGGTTAGACCTGAGGGTATTTTTCACACTAATTTCTATTTAATTTCTGGTCATTTACTTTGATTATATTTTCTGTATTTGTGGCATTTGTTGTGTATATGATGTTTGTTGTGGATTTTGGATGAATGAAAGTGTCGTCTTTGTGGTATATAGGATGGAAACCCAGACGTAAATTTCGTAGCCGAATCCGAATGGACGGTAGTGCGGTCTGTACTTGGGCCACAATTTCCACGTATCACTTGAGCAAACGGCACTTATTGATTTTATGTTATCTTGTTCATTTAATTATTTACCGTTTAATTTTTCTGTCTTTTAATTTCCGCATATCATTTATTTATGTCATATGGAGATGATGCGCATGAGCTTAGTAAGTGCGATGAAAGGTCCCCTTAAAGGGGTTAAAATCCTTTACCACGATGCTTCGCCGCGCCGGATGATGTATGCTTGATTGGATGAGAGATGTATTCAGTCGGGTATACGATATCCGATATCTTTTATTTGTTTATTTCATTTTTTATGCATTATGTAATATGTGCGCATGGGCATAACTAGGGTGGTTTTAAGGTCCTCCATTCGAGGGAAAACGCCATAAGACTACCTTTGCCATGATGTTTTGCCGCGCTATTTATTACGCGATTTATCACTGTTTTACAAAATCCTTTTTATACATCTTTATTTATTGCACTTGATTATGCAATATGTGCGCATGGGCTTAACTAGGGTGGTTTTAAGGTCCTCCATTCGAGGGAAAACGCCATAAGGCTACCTTTGCCATGATGTTTTGCCGCGCTATTTATTACGCGATTTATCGCTGTTTTACAAAATCCTTTTTACACATCTTTATTTATTGCACTTGATTATGTAATATGTGCGCATGGGCTTAACTAGGGTGGTTTTAAGGTCCTCCATTCGAGGGAAAACGCCATAAGGCTACCTTTTCCATGATGTTTTGCCGCGCTATTTAATACACGATATATCACTGTTTTACAAAAATCCTTTTTACGCATTTTTATGTATCGCACTTCATTATGTGATATGTGCGCATGGGCTTAACCAGGGTGGTTTTAAGGTCCTCCATTCGAGGAAAAATTCCATAAGGCTACCTTTGCCATGGTGTTTTGCCGCGCCGTTTATTATGCGATTAATCGTTTTTTTGCAAAATGTCATTTTAACCATGCATCTTATTCTTTTTTTGTTGTGCAACGTTGGTCATGCTTTCTTTTCCATATCATTCATCTATATAACATCTCATTGCATAATCTTGTATCACATATAACATGCTTAATGGAAAATTGGTAGTAATTATATGGATATAGACGCATGTTGCATTTCTCTCCTTCTTTGCATTTCTCTTCTTCTCGGTATCCCTTTCTTTCACTCATGTTAGTTGCATTCTTGGGCATCATTATGGCATGTTCCTCTTTAATGTAAAATTGCATCTTTGATTGTTCATATTTGGCATACTTTCTTTCTTCATCTTCTCAAGTTATGTGTTTGTATTGATTTTGTTTATCATGCGGTTATTTTGACCATATTTTATATGCTTCTTTACATAATGCGCCTATAACATTATTTGTCGTCATTTTGATTTCCTTTATATTACATGCAAATATTACCATGACTATTTGTGTTTATGTTTATATGAATGATTGAATTCTTGTGACGTTATGTGCTTGTTGTTGTAAAAGCCTACCTTTAAGCATGTGAACTCAGCAATAGGACTTGATTTCATGCATGTTAGATGTAAACTTTACTTTTAAGCATGTGAACATAGGATTGTGGTGCACTTGGAAATATATGTCATAGGCTTGGTTGGATTATTGTATAAATCTTTACATTACAAGTGGCATAAGTAAGGGACCATTCCGAACCCAATGGTTTGAGGTCTTCCCTTGCGAGGGGTGAGTGCGGGCTTAAATCTTTGTCTCGGTTCACACCGGATGGTGACTGATGAGCGGAAAATATATCAATATTTACCGCCCCTTTTACTTAATATTTTGTTTAGTTTCTCAGGTTTGATGAACGTTTTGATATATTTTAGTTTATTTTGCAGATAAAATAATATCGGGTCTTAATGAAATCATTTAGGATGAAATATGGGTCAAATAAAGGCAATTATTGGACTTGATATTTTAATTTTGGATATTGGAAACTTGAAAGGGCGTTTTGACGAAGTGCAGTTTTGGAAATTCCAGTTTTGTGCATCTGTCGTATTTTGGGCATAACTGTTTACTCAGATATCGGATTGAGCTGATTCAAGTGCCAAATTAAAGAAGACTCAAATTTCTACAACTTTGAGTATTTTCGAATTCTGATGATTGTTGGAGTTTAATCAAGTCCACAAGATCACAAACAATGCATAAAAACGCATATGAACACATCAAAGGAGGTGCGGAATATACTCACATTGAATTTCGGTTTTGATGAAATGAAGAAGACAAGCCATTTTCGTCCTCCATTGAGCTCGGCAGTAGCTCCTCCTTGCAGTGGGTTGTGCGATTTCAGTCCTCTTTGAACCTCCAAGAATCGGCCATGCATGAACTCCATTGAAGCTCCAAGCTTCAAGCTTCCAT
>SKCR01032570.1:0-32898 GCA_019454045.1 Zanthoxylum bungeanum | reverse complement strand
TAATATAGTTAAATCAATTATTAAACATGTGAATATTGTGCTTCATCACTTTCATAGATTAAAAATAAAATATTGGGGTTAAGGAATCCACTTTTACTATTTCTAATTCAGAAATCTCCCTTATTATAATATATAAGTTTGCATGATATTACCAACCGACCATATTGGCGGTATCCTGATTAAGTCAGATTTTGAATCAATTCCAACAGACCATAAAGGCAGTATCCAGTTTAGTCAGGTTAAAATCAATTTAATTAAGTCCAACCGAACATAAATGGCGGTATCCAATTAAGTCACGTTTTAAGATAATTTATATATTATAATTTAGGGAGATTAATCTAAACTATAATAATAAAAGCTTCACCCTTCCCCAACGAAAATTTAACTACTAAACTTGAAAGAAATTTAAATAAAATAAACTACTCCTATTACAGGAAATAAAAATACATAATTTAAATTACAAAAAAATTAAACAAACAAGATACAGTCCTTAGATCCTTATTAGAACCTTAAGGAAAGTATGAAAATTCTAAATGAAATCAACTTGAATTTATAGGCAAAATTTCGGTTCACGCATCGCGACACATAATGCTTTGCGCGTCATGACGCGCCATTGATTGTTGACACATGTACGGGTTTTGCTGAGATGTTGACACGTGGCTGTCGGCGGGAATTATTGGCTTGGCATCATGATGCATGAAGTTATACATGTCGCGATGCTGACGTCATGCTGACGTAAGCAATGACGCGTGTCGGCAGAGTGAATGATTGTGCTAACGTCATGATGATGTCATGATGATGCAGGTGCTGGCAATGCGATGACGTGGCAATGACGAGTGTCAGCAATATAGTAACCTTGGATGATGTCATGATGACACGTATCGGCAGCATGATTACATCAGCGCGTCGCGACGCCAAAATGATGATTTTGCATTTTTTGTCTGTTTTTCGCTGTTTAATCCCCAAGTTGATTCCATTGAGTCCCAAAACTTTATTTATCTGCAAAATAACACAAAACACATCAAAACATTCATAAGACTCGAGAAACCATACAAAATATTAGGTCAAAAAAGTGATAAATAGTGATATATTTTCCTGTAATCACACCCTCAAACCTAACATTTTGCTAGAACTCGAGCAAAACAAACAAAATAAAATAACCAACTGAAACTAAATTAAACTAAGCCATTTTCTTAGGGATCACGGTTTCATTTAACGTATGCAACAAGCCTTTAAACCCCTAAGTGTCCCTAGTAGATGAGTTGTAGTCTCGTGAGGGATTACAGTGACGATACCCATAAACGTCAATCTAATGCACACAAAAGCAAAAAGTCAAAAGAAAAGAACGAAATAGAAATAAAATAAAATAAAATAATAGCTATATATATACAATGTCCTCAGAGAATGTCTAGCAACAAAGTTAAAGGAACCTTCAAAATGCAATCTATTGTTAAAATCCCTTCATTTGAACAAAATATCTAAATCAGACTCTGAGTGTGTGTGTGAATAGATCTGCAAACAGCTTTGATTCTAAGTTATTAACTAGGTGAGTTTGTCTCAATTCTCAGTAGTAAATAGGTCAAACCAACCTGACTATCTAAAATTTTTATGTCTATTACAATCTGCGCAAAGTGAGGTATGTGATTTTTTTCGTAATATTTTTAATCCATGTAGCGAGCTTTGGCCAGTGACTCCCAAACCAGTTGGCTTTAGGGCACTAGGTGTTAAAACACCCATACGGACTTAATTACTCGGATCTCAGATGTTAAAAGTTCTACCGTTTAACGCAAACAATCTCTGCTTACCGAAGCAAGATACCTGGTTACTAAGTAAGAACTTTTATTTATTCTTTTTTTTTTATCATACCTCACATCATAAATAAATTTGGACAGAAACAGATATTCAGGCAAACGGTCATTCATCAACCACCGATTATTTCAACTAGTCACTTTGTCAATTCCTTATTATCTAACTGCTACAGAACTATTTTTTAAGTGCATATGAGTCTGACCTAGATATTAAGTTCAAAGTATAGGATAAAAGTGAAATTAGCATTTATCTTTTCCTAGGACTTTTTACTAAGACAAACAATCTCATCATTAGACTATATATATATATATATATATATATTATTATTTTTATTTATTATTTTTTAATAAAGCATGCAAACAAAATAAAACACACAAAACATGTAAGTCACAAGACAGGCAGAGATTAAAAGCATGCAAGAACGAAAAAAATGACAGAGAAAATAAATAAACATAAACAACCTCACCCCCAAACCTAAACCTATCATTGTCCCCAATGCGTTACAAAATAAAAGAAAGATAACAGAATAATGTTACCGTGTATGTTCAATCCTCAGCTTCCTCGTCCTCCTCGCTGTTGTCACCTGGATAGGGTGGAATCTGATCATCATTCAATCCCTGATGATGTGACATTTTCTGAAGCAGTTGAGCGATGTAGTCGACCCGAGATTCCAACCTATCTACTCGTTGTGATATGGAGCGAGATCGCGATGGTCTTCGTGTTGGTTGAGGTTCTTTCTGTGGCTGTACAGGTGCTGATGAGGCAGCCCCGGCATGAGCATGCCTCTCTGCTTGGAGTTATTGAATGATGCAAGCGGTCAATGCAGTGGTGGGCTGCATCGATTCTTCTGTAAGATCCATGGGTACCATGGCCCGTGTGCACAGGTTTGTAATTAAACTGCAGTACAATATGCCAGTTTGTGTAGAACGTGCTGCCCAAGCTATATTGGTCGATATCAGCCCACTGAAATCAATGGTATAACCCTCTAGCAGACAATATAACGAGATCATTCGTTCTTTAGTTACATTTGTAATATGGGTCCCTGACAGCAATGTTCGGGTAAGGAAATAAAACCAATCCCCGACATCTGGCTTAAGATACCTAGAACTCATCTTTAAATATTCCTCGCTGTTACTTATATCTCATGCAGCATTGGAGATGAAAAGTGTTTATGTGAGATGAGTCATATCTAAATTCTCCCTAGTTGCCGAATATTCATTTGCCTCCATATCGGGTAACCCATAATACCTATTGATAATGGTCCTATCGAACGTCACATGTTGACCTTGTACTAACACATGGTACGCCTGATGCTCATAAGCATTGGCGTAGAACTCACGGACAATTGGTACACTGGCTGGGTGAGGCTGTTGGCAAAGCTTATGCCATTGCCTGATGGCGATGATTATATCAATCTGGAGGAACTTTCCAGGGTAAATCTCAAAACCCCTCTCCATAATCGGGACTTTTTATCCCATCCTCTTTTCATATCGCCGCTCAGCAGCTGCCGATACAAACTTTATTGCATCGAAACTCGATTCGGCTGCCGCTGAGGTTCTCGTTCTTTTAGGGGCCATTTTTAAAATTTCAGCAGAATTTCCCCCAAAATTTCAAGATTTCACAAATTTACAACCTAACACTTAACACTTCACAATTTCACAAAATCACCTTCGCCCCCAAATCTACAAATTTATCAATATCCAAAGTCACAAACACACACCTAAAACTTCAAAATTGTAACAGTAAAAATCGCACCTCTTTTTTTTTTCACAACAAAAAAATGAAGATTTAAGGAGAGAAGATACCCAAATCGCGAGCTTGAGTCTCAAATTCGTGTGGTTCACGCACAAATTGAGGGTGGGTGAGTGATTTCGTGAGATTTGGTGGTAGATTTGAGTGTTTGGTTGAGAGAGAAAATGAGATAAAATTAAGGGGGAAATGGAAGATTTTGAGTTTTAATGTGATTTGAAAGAGAAATCGAGTCTTGGGTGAAGAAAAATGAAGAAAAGATGAAGAAAAACGAAGAAGATGATGAAATGGAAATGAAGAGAATACGCAACGGCCACTGGTTTAAGACCTGATATCGCATTCGCGTCGTGACGTACAATGTTTCTGTGTCACGATACAGTGCCCTAAAAATTGAGGTTTACGTGTTAAGTCAGTGTGTAACGACACGCTGGATTTACGTGTCGAGATGTGAGGTTTTTTTTGGCAAAATACGAACCCTTAAAACATATCCATTTAGATGTGTCTCAAGAGTTGATTCCTTACTCTATCATCTCTGATGAATTGAATTTTTATCTTCGTGATTTTGTCAAACTTTATTCCGTGATAACCCCATTTTCACTGGTTTGCTTTTCCTTAAATGCTCCGTCTGTGTTTTTCCCTGCAAAAATAACACATAAAATTAAAAACTTTTCAACATATGTACACAAAAAATAAAAATTTAAATTTAAATGAAAATAAAAATTTTACATGGGTTGCCTCACTGCTAGTGCTAAATTTATCGTCTTCAGCCAGACGTGATTGAAGTCTATCCGTCAAGGAGGCTTCAGCATGGTTTTGGATGTCCGAATAAAGACAATCTCATGTGCGTTGCTTTTAAAGGGTCTCTTCCAACGATAAAGTGGCAAAAAGAATTTTGTCTCATTCAATACTTGTGCCACCTTCTTAAACTTTGTCGCTCCAGTGGTTCCTGAAAAGAAAGAAAGAAAATCAGGAGGTCTCGTATGGTGCTTGACTTTGAATGGGAGTTCCATTCTGTCAAGGTTTTGGGCGGTGTCTTTGATTTGTACTCCCCAATACAGTGATGTTTCTCCTGAAGTCATGAGATCTTCAATATGGTCAGACATTTGCTCCTCCATTTGTTATGCTTCTTGTTCCATATTTTCTTCAGAAATGTATTTTTTCTTTTCATCATTCCGCTCTTCCTCAAACATCTGTGCGACGAATGCTCCAAGATATAAATTTTGAGGATGTAGAGTTTCATCCTCACTTGTTGGTGTAGTTGGTACAGACAGCTCTGATACTTGTTCCTCCTCAGAGTCTGATGAATAATCAAGATCAAATTGAGATTCTGCTTGTTCGGGCTCCTGAATTGATACCTCTACCTCAGCCTCATCACCTGTTAAGGTGTCATCATGAAACTCTTGGTATTCGAAGGCTTCATCAGTGTTATTTGAATTTGCTCCGTGAGGTATGTAGTTCCGGTTGTTGATTATTTGTCTCAATTCATTTACCAGCCTCTGTAAGGTTTTTATTTGACTAAAAAACGTTGCATTTTGTTTACCTTCCCGTTTCTCGAGCCTATTCATCAATTGTCATCCCACTGATGGTTCTGGTCCTTGAAGATTGTATGATGATGGTGGATAAGATGGAAAATATGGTTCAGTGAAATATGCTGGTTTATTATGTGAAGGTGTCTGATAATTCTGCCACCCTAAATTGTAGTTGTACGTGCAATGATTGTTGTTGTGGTTACCATTACATATCTGAATTCGTTGAGCAAATATTGTGTTATTTCTCTCTGACATTCATGGATAATTGTTGGGCTGGACAACAGGCCTTAAAAAACTGGATTGTTGCTCCCTAATTTGGGGTGTAACTTCTCCTCGTAAAGCTCATAATTCTTCCATCGCCCAATAATGTTCCATTTCAACCACCTGAAAATAAAAGAAAGAAATAAAAATTACAGATAAAATAAAAGAAAATTAGATATAAGTAAAATAAATAGCTTCAAAATTAATAACACAAGAAAAATAAGTCCCCGACAACAGCGCCAAAAACTTGATCGGTGGTAAAACACACGTAACGCAAGCGCACATATCGCTCAAGTAGTATGAAAATATCTATCCCATGAGGACTTAATTTCTATTGTTGTTATTAATTATTGATGTTAAATATTTACAGGTATCTAATTAAAGGGAGAAGGGAATGATTGCTTGATTGGTTGGTTGAATGTGGATTTGCTAAATAAATAAAAATATAAAATAAAACAAAGGAAATTAATAATAAAGACTAGGGTTCACACAATATTATTCTAATGATGAATTGATTCTCTTATATATGTGTAATAAATCAATTTGTTAACCTGGAACACGAAGATATGCAAAAGCCTCTTCCGATGGTCAGATACAAACACCCAAAATAACCCAATTAATCATATGTCTATGCTAACCAAGTTACCTGGATTCATTAAGTTCAAGTTCCAATTGTGGATATCCCCGCCCGACAGGTATATTCATATCCTGTAAGGAAATCTACCTAAGGATCATTTGCCCCAATGTGAGATCGTGAGCTATTGAATCTAAGGTTGAAACCTAAAATCCCTTTGTCAAGTTCATTTTAAGTTTACCCCATCAATCTTATTGGTGATCAGGCAACAAGAAGCATTAAGCTTAAGATTCAATAAACAAACTTAAAGTATTACCCATAATATAATTAAATTAATTATTAAGCATGTGAATATTGTGCTTCATCACTTCCCTAGATTAAAAATAAAATACTGGGGTTAGAGGATCCACTTTTACCATTTCTAATTTAGAAATCTCCCTTATTATAATATATAAGTTTGCATGATATTACCAACCGATCATATAGGCGGTATCCTGATTAAGTCAGATTTTGAATCAATTCCAACAGACCATAAAGACGGTATCTAGTTTAGTCAGGTTAAATCAATTTAATTAAGTCCAACCGACCATAAAGGCAGTATCCAATTAAGTCAGGTTTTAAGATAATTTATATATTATAATTAAGGGAGATTAATCTAAACTATAATAATAAAAGCTCCACCCTTCCCCCAGCGGAAATTTAACTATTAAACATAAAAGAAATGTAAAGATAAACTACTACTATTACTGGAAATAAAAATACATAATTTAAATTACAAAAAATTAAACAAACAAGATACAGTCCTTAGATCCTTATTAGAACCTTAAGGAAAGTATGAAAATTCTAAATGAAATCAACTTGAATTTATAGGTAAAATTTCGGTTCACACGTCGTGACACAGAATGCTTTGCGCGTCGCGACGCGCCGTTGATTGTTGACACCTGTACACATTTTACTGAGATGTTGACATGTGGCTGTTAGCAGGAATTATTGGCTTGGCATCACGACGCGTGAAGTTGTACACGTTGCGATGCTGATGTCATACTGACATAAGTAATGACGCGTGTCGACATAGTGAATGATTGTGCTGATGTCATAATGATGCATGTGCTGACGTGGTGATGACGTGACGATGACAAGTTTCGGCAGTATAGTAACCTCAGATGATGTCATGATGAAGCATGTCAGCAGTATGATTACGTCAGCACGTCGCGACGCAGAAGTAGTGTGCGTCGCGACGCCAAAATAACAATTTTGCCTTTTTTGTCTGTTTTTCGCTGTTTAAGCCCCAAGTTGATTCCATTGAGTCCCAAAACTTTATTTATCTGCAAAATAACACAAAACACATCAAAACATTCATAAAACTCGAGAAACCATACAAAATATTAGGTCAAATGGCGGTAAATAGTGATATATTTTCTGCTCATCAATAACATTTAAAACTAATTTCTACAGTGTATCACGGGCCCATGGATTTAACAAATTGCTAATTCTATATTGAATACCTATGCTCTGTACACAGAACTGAAGGATCATTTCTTGACACACACAGGATATCATGAGCATCAGTCTACATCTAACGAACATGCGGAGGTCTGATCTAAATAGATCGGTGACATGACTGCCATCTAGGTGTGGACGATAACTCATATATCCACAGTGGTATCTCAAGTCAAAGAATCACTATGCTCACTCAACCTGAGAATATTCTTATTGACGTTGGTGTACCATCCATTAAGAATCTTCAGTGTTTATTCACTATAAATACCTACACGTCTATACGAGTCTACAAGACTCATGGTTCATTGAGAAACCATTGGAATCCAAGATTCCAATATACGACATGTATCAGTCTCAACGTGTTTACTTTACTGACCAAGTAGTGTAAACCTTGACCAGGAACTGTCTAAGAATGACAACGTCATGATACAACTCAATGTCAGTTGCGATGCTTTTACAACAATATCATAACTAATCATTCTAAGATATGTTACATCTTTACCATATATTAAGAGATGTTATATAATAGAAAATATTTATTTTATTCATAATAAAATGTGACATAAGTATTTACAGGGAAATACATAAGAAAATTGGTGCTCTGAGCACCAACCCTAAAAGAACAACCATCATAGTGATCATTGCACGTTCAACTACAATCCAATATGGTAAAACCATCATAATTTTACACAGCACAACAATGAAGGTCCCGTATATCTCACTGAACCATTTTATTCTGTTTATACACCGCAAGCTCAAGAAATTCCTTAATAACCATAATCATTCACGGAGGATATGCTTATGCAGATGACCAATCAGAACCAGTTTCTTACATAGCAGAACAAGGAAAACACGAAGAATACTGCTTGTTAGCATTGATATAAAGTCAGATGACATCCTTGAAAATAATAGAATCTCAAATACGACAGCTAGCCAGTAATCAGAGTTATAAACCTCAAGGAACACTAACAGGTGACACTAAATAAGACTCATGGAATCAAAAAATAATTGCAAGGACACTATAATGGGGAGAGAGACATAGCCGTATATAGAGACTGAGATGTTCATTCAAGAACTTAAGTAAACAGAGTCAAGAATTGATTTCCCCTCAATTCATTGAGTGCATCTATGAGAAAGTTGTGGAACAATGAGTTATGTAAGAGCAGCTGTGGGATTCTACTGAAAATCTCTTGACCCAAGGGGACACATCACAATATGGGGAAGCTAGCATCATTGACACCGCCTATGAGCTTGATAGAATGGCACAACTATTCCAAGTCAAGCATCTTACAAGACCTTATGATGATCTATTTTTCTATTCAAGACCTCCAAAAGATAAATGTTTGAAGAAGATGGCATGAGCACAGAGTAGAGAATATTTTTATCTGCCATATCATTCTTGGAAAATGAGCTTGAATAGTAATTCTCATGGCAATGTCATGTCTATGACTTTTAAAGCCATATGGAAGCCTCTTTGAAAGAAGTTCTACTGAGAAGTCTGGTTAAGGACTATAAATTAAGCGCTTCTTGGGAGGAAACCCAAGTGTTTTTTTTTTCTTATGTTTTATTTTATTTTTATTTAAATTATTCTCTTATTTGTGTTTAATTAAGTGTTGTGTATATATATATATATATATATATATTTTTTCTTTCAATGATCAAGGTTTCAACATAAGTTTGGGGGTCGCGACTTTGCTTTCACTCTTCAACAGATAAATTCCTGCATTATTAGCTAAACCTGGGGAGTATCTATTTATTTGCCTTATATTTTTTTCAATATTGATGACAACGTTTATTTTAAGTTTGGGGGTAAGGAAATAATTTTTGTTCTTATTTTAATTTTTGTTTTATTTTGAGTCGTGTCTTGGTTAGAATATCATATGTTTATGATATAGATTTGATTTACATTAAAAATTTTGGCTCTTAGAAAATGATAAATTTTGGTTGATATCAAAGCTAAGTTCTTAAATTGGGTTTGTCTTGAGATGATTCTTTGCATATTCAATCACTTACATCAATTCTGTTTTAGTTTACACTTGAAATTTAAGATTTAAACAGTTTGAATTGAGATAATTGGATTGAAAGAATGACTGTTAGCCTAGTTATCTATCTCTATCTTAAATTTAAAAAGGCTGGCATATCAAAGAACCACATATAATCTTTAAGCATGAAGCTACCTATATTCGAGTATAAGGATCACCATAAGGAGAAATACTACCTTGAAGGGTATTGGATTGAAAGAATGATTGTTAGCCTAGTTATCTATCTCTATCTTAAATTTAAATGAAGGCTAGCATATCAAAGAATCACATATAATCTTTAAGCATGAAGCTACCTATATTCGAGTATAAGGATCGCCATAAGGAGAAATACTACCTTAAAGGGTATTGTGAAAGCTCAAAATAAAAAAAAAAAACAAAAGGAAAAAAAAAAGAGAACAATAATAAATTCTAAAGCCAAGATACATGAGCTTAAGGATAAAATATAGAGACTTTAAGATACATAGGTTGGTTTAACCCATTCTATTTTGATTGTCGAGATGAAAAACTATTACGATCGATGATATATGGGATAAACCATGATGTGATTGACTCACACACACACACACTAAGAGTTTAATTGAGATGAATTTAATTTTTGAATGAAGTTACGACTGTTTACTATATTTTAAAATTTTCTTTGGGCCATTAACATCTTATATAATGATCTTTGAGGTATTATTGTGAAAATCTGACTATGTTATGTTTGTTGCATCTTTTTGTATTTGTTTATTTAGTAGTTTTAAATGATATTTACGGGTGTCATCACTATAAGCCTTCACGAGACTATAACTTGTCCACTACGGTCGTCTAGGATTTAAAGGCTTGTTGTATAACTAAATACAATCGTGATCCCTATGAAAGTAGCTTAATTAGTTTATTTGTTATTTATGTTTGGGTCATTACTTGAGGACAAATATAATTCAAATTTGAGGGTGTGATGAGTGCGTATAAAATACATTTTCAACTGTATTTATCATTGATTTGCCTTTAAATTATGTTCTTGAATGTGTTAAATGCACTAATATTCATTGTTTGGTTGTATAGGATGCATTATATGATGAATATAGAAAAAAGAGTGAAAACCCTGAAATTCCCGATTTGCACCAATGACTTCTTAATTTGCGTCATATGATATTCAAATAAGTTGATTCAAGTTGGGTTGGAAATAAAACTCAAGTATCTATAACTTTTTAGTATACGTCGAAGACTGAATCGGACTTAATAATGGATAAAATTGAGCTTGAACCTACAAGTAATGCATTGGCGCGCCAATAGATGTCGGAGATCAACATTGATACGGAATACTCCTAATTTGAATAGAAAACTTGGTTTTTATGATATCTATAAAATGAGAATGTCTAAGGTTACTTGAGATATATTTTGTGGGAGGAAATAAGCCTCTTTTGAGGGAAAAACACTCTCTACACATAGAAACCATTCAAGAACAACCAAAACAAGAAGATCAAATAAGGATTAAGAATAGAAGATTGGAGAACTTTGAGATTGCAGATTGACAACCTTCATAATTTATTTTATTATCTATTCTTTATTAACTCTATGTTATTTATTATATTGAATACCATGATGAATTTGTTTGTCTTTTTCATCATGAACTAGATCTTGTTCTACGATCGCAATGGAATCCAATATAAACTTTTATTAATTGAATCTTTTTACCATTGATTTTTGACCTTTTATTTGGATTATTTATTATTCTCTATATTTAATATATCATGTTGCCTGATCACTAATAGGATAGATCTGAAACCCTAAGAAACTTGGAAAAAGAGAATTTTGGTTTAGTTTTGGGAATTGATAACGCGTGATCTCATTTTCTTGAATAGATTTTCCGTGAAGGATAAGAATATACATGTAGGGCATGCGTAGCCATAATTAAAACTTGAACTTAATGAGTTTGACTTAGATTAATTATCATAGAAATATAGGTAATTAAATTAAGTTGGGAATTTCTATTTGACCATCGGAAGAAGCTTGTAGATAACTTCATATTTTTGGTTAATAATTCATTATAGTTGATCAATTATAAATATATGAGATTAATTAAAGGAATATTGTGAGGAAGTTGTAATCATAAATTCTTTTTATCTTGATATTTTCTCAAGCTTATTATTTACTTTCCTTTTACTTTACTTTCCTTAGTTAATAATTCTCTCTTCATAAACACTAGTTTAAATATGGTTGAAATTGATAAAATTTTAGTATTAGACAGTAAGAATAATTTCTCGTGGGATCGATATTTTTATACTACTTGTGCGATACGTGCGCTTACGTGTTATATAAAATCGCGATCAGTGACTTGTATTCACAATGGAGTTTAGGTTTTAGTGAAGTCCCTTATAGGTTTCTTTACTATCTAAATGTTTATTATTTATTAATATTATCCTGTTTCTGTCTGAAATTACACTATTTGGCAGACCATTTTGAGTACAATACTGATTTTCTATGTGATTGAATAGAAAAGAAAAATCTCTTATATTGGTTATGATTGTCGTGTTGATTTTAGTACAATACTGATTGTCCCTTATACTGATTTTCTCCGTCTTCATGATGAGCGAAAAATATATCACTATTTCTCGCCATTTTAACCAAATATTTTGTATTGTTTCTCGGGTTTTATGAATATTTTTTATGTTTTTTTTGTTATTTTGCAGATAAATAAAGTTTTGGGAATCACTGGAATCAATCGGGGCAAAAACATCGAAAAAACGGAGCAAAATGGCAAAATTATCATTTGAGCATCGCGACACGCATACATTCTGCGTCGTGACTGCTGACAAGCATCGGACACGTGTCAACATCAGAGGAACTTGCTATCATACACACTTGATAACATGTACCGGACACGTGTCAACATCACATTAATCTTGCTATCATACACCGGACACGTGTCATCATCCCATGCTGCCGACACTATAGGTCATTGCTTACGTTAGCATCGCCACGCGCACAACTTCATGCGTCGCGACGCCGAGCCAATAATTCAGCTGCCGATAGAAAATACGTACACGTGTCAGCATCTCAGAAAGTCGTGGACAAGCGACGCGTGAGCCGAAAGTTTGCCAATAGATTCAACTCGATTTCATTTCAAATTTCCATACCTTCTTGAAGTTCATAATAGGATTAAGGATTGTATCTTGTTTATTTAGTTTTAGTTATTTTAAATTATGTATTTTTATTTTTAGTAGTAGTAGTAATACTTTCCTAAGGTTCCGAATAAGGATCTAAGGACTTTATTTTTATTTATTTAATTTTAGTACTTTTTATTATGCACTTTTATTTCCAGTGGTAGTAGTAGTTTATTTACTTTTTATTTCCTTTATGTTTAGTAGTTAATTTTCTACTGGGGGATGGGTGAAGCTTTTATTATTATAATTTAGATTAATCTCCCTTTAATTATAACATATAAATTATCTTAAAACCTGAATTAATTGGATACCGCCTTTATGGTCGGTTGGACTTAATTAAATTGATTTTAACCTGACTAAATTGAATACCGTCTTTATGGTCGGTTGGAATTAATTCAAAATCTGACTTAATTAGGATACCGCTTATATGGTCGGTTGGTAATATCATGCAAATTTATATATTATAATAAGGGAGATTTCTAAATTAGAAATAGTAAAGGTAGATTAATCTCACTTATATTATAATATGGAAATTATAGTTTAATAATTTTGATTAAAGTTGATACCGCTTTAATGGCTGGTTTTACTTATGTAACATAATGTGACACCGCTTATATAGTCTGTCTTAGGTGATAGATGATTACCGCCTATATGACTGGTTTATGGATAAATAATAACATCGCCTTTCTGACTGGTTTGACTTAATTGGGTAACACTGACAATTTATATATTTTAATAAAGTGAGATTTCTAAAAGTGGATCCTCTAACCCCAATATTTTATTTTTATTTTAGGGAAGTGATGAAACACAATATTTATATGCTTAATAATTTATTTAGTTATATTATTGGTAATGCTTTAGTTTATTTATTGAATCTTAAGCTTAATGCTTCTTGTTGCCTGATCGCCAATAAGATTGATATGGTAAACTTAAAATGAAATTGGAAAAGGGATTTTAGGTTTCAGCCTTAAATTCAATAGCTCACGATCTCCCTTAAGGATAGATAACCCTTAAAAGATTTCATTCTATGATAGACATATACCTGTTGGGCGGGGGTAGCCATAATTGGAACTTGAACTTAATGAATTTGGGTAACTTAGTTAACATATACATATGATTAATTGGGTTATTTGGGTGTTTTTATCTGACCATCGACAAAGGCTTTTGCATATCTTCATTTTCCAGGTTAAAAAACTGATTTATTACGCATATATAAGAGAATCAATTCATCATTAGAATAATTTTGTGTGGAATCAAAATCCTAGATATTTATGTCTTTTGTTTATTTTCCTTAGTATTTTCTTTTGTGTTTTTATTTATTTATTTATTTAGCAAATCCACATTCAACCAACCAATCAGCAATCATTCCATTCTCTCTTTAATTAGATACTTGTAAATAAATAGTATCAATAATTAATAACAACAATAGAAATTAAGTCCTCGTGGGATCGATATTTTTATACTACTTGAGCGATACGTGCACTTGCGTTACGTGTGTGTTTACCACCAATCAAGTTTTTGGCGCCGTTGCCGGGACTTATTTTTCTTGAGTTATTAATTTTGAAGCTATCTAATTTACTAGTATCTATTTTTCTTTATTTTTATCTGTAATTTTTATTTCTTTCTTTTATTTTTTAGGTGGTTGAAAATGGATTTTAATTCGGTGATAAAAGAATTACGAGCTTTACAAGATAAAGATACACCCCAAATTAGGGAGCAGCAGTCCGGTTTTCTAAGGCCTGTTGTCTAGCCCAACAACCATCACTGGATGTCAGAACCAATCAATACAATATTTGCTCAACAGAACACAATGGGTAGATGTGAAATATTTGATGGTAACCACCCAATCAATCAATGCATATACCTTTACAATTCAGGGTGGCAAAACTATCAAATACCTTCATATAATGAACCATCATATTTCACTGAACCACATTTTCCATCTTATCCACCATCAACCTACGATCTTCAAGGACCATAACCATCGGTGGGAAGATAATTGATAAACAGGCTCGAGAAACGGGAAGCTGAACATGATGCAACGTTTCTGGATCAAATCAAAACCTAACAGAGGATGGTAAATGAATTGAGACAAATAATCAACAACCTGAACTACATACCACACGAAACAAATTCAAATAACACTAATGAAGCCATCGAGTACCAAAAATTTCACGATGACACCTTAACAGAGGAAAAAGCTGAGCAGTATCAAGAATCAGAGGTATCAGTTCAGGAGCACGAACCAGTAGAATCTCAATTTTATTTTTATTATTCATCAGACCTGATGAGGAACAAGAAGCATAGGTATTTGTACCAACTACAAGTGAAGATGAAACTATGCATCCTCAAAATGAAGATCTTGGAGCATGCATTGCACTGATGTTTGAAGAAGAGCTACCTGAGCCGTTCATACCAACCACAGAGGATAAAGACCTACATTCAGACACATCTTTACATCATCAGGTTGACATATATGGAACATGTATTTCACAGGTGATAGATGAAGAGCTGAATGATGAAATTATGAAATACATATGTGAAGAAAAAGTGGAGCAAAATGCAAAACAAATGGAAGAGCATATGTCTGACCGTATTGAAGATCTCATACATTCAAGAGAAACATCAATGTTTTGGGGAGTACAAATCAAAGACACCGCCCAGAAGCTTGACAGAATGGAACTCCCATTCCAAGTCTAGCACCATACGAGACCTCCTGATTTTCTTTCTTTCTTTTTAGGAACCACTAGAGCGACAAATATTAAAAAGGTGGCACAAATAATGAATGAGAAAAAAATATTTTTGCCACTTTATCGTTGGAAGAGACCCTTCAAAAGCAACGCTTATGGGATTATCTTTAATCGGATGTCCAAAACCACGCTAAAACCTCATTGACGGATGGACTTCAATCACGTCTGACTAAAGACGAAAAATTTAGCGCTAGCAGGGAGACAACCCATGCAAAATTTTCATTTAAATTTTTTATTTTTGTATTTTATGTATACATGTTGTAGCAATTTTAATTTTGTGTTTTATTTTTATAGGGAAAAACATAGACAGAGCATTTTAGGGAAAGAAAACCAGTGAAAGCATGGTTATCATGGAATAAAATTTGACAAAATCACGAAGTTAAAGATTTAATTCATCAGAGATGGCACAGTAAGGAATTAATTCTTGAGACACATCTAAATGGATATGTTTTAAAGGTTCGCATTTTGCCAAAAAAAAAAGAGAAGTGCGATTAGTGGATTTGTGGGTGTGTATTTGTGGTAATTGTTGTTGAATTTGTAGAAATTGGGGGCGAAGTTTTGGTGGTTGTGGATTAATTTGTGAAGTGTTAGTGTTAGGTTGATATTTGGGAAATTCTTAAAAATCAGGGGAGAATCTGTCGGCATTTAAAATTGAAAATGGCCCCTAAAAGAGCAAGAACCTCAGCGGTAGCCGAACTGAGTTTCGATGCGAAAAAGTTTATATCGGCAGCTGCTGAGCGGCGATATGAAAAGGGGATGAGACAAAAAGTCCCGATAATTGAGAGGTATTTTGAGATTAACCTCGGACAGTTCCCCCAG
This sequence comes from Zanthoxylum bungeanum, assembly GCA_019454045.1. Taxonomy (NCBI): domain Eukaryota; kingdom Viridiplantae; phylum Streptophyta; class Magnoliopsida; order Sapindales; family Rutaceae; genus Zanthoxylum; species Zanthoxylum bungeanum. The sequence goes on along the minus strand of SKCR01032570.1, from coordinate 16,719 downwards.
ATTGACAGAATTATCGCCACCAGGCACTGGCATAAGCTTTGCCAACAGCCTCACCCTACCTCTGTACCAGTTGTCCGTGAGTTCTACGCCAATGCTTACGAGCATCAGGCATACCAGGTGTTAGTACGAGGTCAACATGTGACGTTCGATAGTACCACTATCAATAGGTTTTATGGGTTGCCCAATATGGAGGCGGATGAATATTCGGCAGCCAGAGAGAGTATAGATATGACTCATCTCACTGAAACACTTTGCATCCCCAATGCTGCATGAGATATGAGTAGCAGCGGGGAATACTTAAAGATGAGTTCTAGGTATCTTAAGCCAGATGTCAGGGTTTGGTTTCATTTCCTTACCCGAACATTGCTGTCAGTGACCCATATTACAAATGTAAATAAAGAACGAATAATCATGTTAACTGTCTGCTTGAGGGATATACCATTGATATCGGTGGGCTGATATTGACCAACATAGCTTGAGCTGCACGTTCAACACAAACTGGCCTACTATACTGCAACTTAATTGCAAACCTATGCACGCGGGCCACTGTACCCATGGACCCTAGGGAATAGATGATGCAGCCCACCACTGCATTAACTGCTTGCATTATCCATCAACTGCAGGCAGAGAGGCATGCTCATGCCGGATCATCCTCATCAGCACTTGTACCACCACATCAACCTCAACTAGCATGAAGACTATCGCGATCTCGTTATATAACACATCGCATAGAACGAATGGAATCTCGTATTGACTTCATCGTTTAAAATAGCTTGGCAACGACTCAACATGAACGATGAGCATATTCCAGTATTTCCTGATCTGCCAGAGGACGGTAGCGACGACGACGAGGCTGAGGAATGATTTAACTCGAGTACCATTGTTCTCATATCTTTCTTTTGTTTTGTAACGCATTGGGGACAATGCTCAGTTTGGGTTTGGGGGTATGGTTTTTTATTTTCTCCGTTGTTATTTTTTCTTCTCTGCATGTCGTTTATTTTATGTGTTTTGCGTATTTACGTGTTTTAATTTTTGTATGCTCTATTTTTAAAAAAGAAAAGCCGAAAAAAAGGAAAAAATGAGAAAAAAAAATAGTCTAATGATGAGATTATTTGTCTTAGTAAAACGTTTTAGGAAAAGATAAATGCTTATTTCACTTTTATTTTATACTTTGAACCTAATATATAGGTCAGACTCATATGCACTTAAAAACATAGTCCTGTAGCAGTTAGATAATAAGAAATTGACAAAGTGACTAGTTAATATAATCGGTGGTTGATGAATGACCGTTTGCCTGAATATCTGTTTCTGTCTACATTTATTTATGATGTGCGTATGATTGAAAAAAAGAATAAAAAGTTCTTACTTAGTAATCGGGCGTCTTGTCTCAGTAAACAGTGACTGTTCGTGTCAAATGGTAGAACTTTTAACATCTGAGATCTGAGTAATTAAGTCCGTAGGGGTGTTTTAACACCTAGTGTCCTAAAGCCAACTGGTTTGGGAGTCACTGGCCCAAAGCTAGCTACATAGATTAAAGATGTTGCAAAAAAAAATCACATACCTCACTTTGCGCAGATTGTAGTAGACAGAACAATTTTAGATAGTCAGGTTGGTTGGACTCATTAACTACTGAGAATTGAGACAAAATCACCTAGTTAATAACTTAGAATCGAAGCTCTTTGCAGAACTATTCACACACACACTTGGAGTCTGATTTAGATACTTTGTTCAAAGGAAAGAATTTTACTTGTAGTTTGCATTTTGAAGGTTCCTTTAACTTTGTTGCTAGACATTCTCTGAGGACATTGTATATATAACTATTATTTTCGTTTATTTTATTTATTTCTTTTCTTTTGGCATTTTCCTTTTGTGTGCATTAGATTGATGTTTGTGGGTATCGTCACTGTAAACCCTAACGAGACTACAACTCGTCCATTAGGGACACCTAAGGGTTTAAAGGCTTGTTGCATACGCTAAATACAACTGTGATCCCTACGAAAGTGGCTTAGTTTAATTTTATTTTAAATTTGTTTATTTTATTTTATTTTGTTGTTTTGCTCGAGGACTAGCAAAATGTTAGGTTTGGGGGTGTGATGAGCGGAAAATATATCATTATTTTCCACCAATTTAACCTAATATTTTGTATTGTTTCTCGAGTTTTATGAATGTTTTTATGTGTTTTGTGTTATTTTGCATATAAATAAAGTTTTGGGAATCACTGGAATCAAATCGGGGCCAAAACAGTGAAAGATGAAACAAAAGGAAAAAAATATCATTTGAGCGTCGCGACACGCATACCTTATGCGTCGCGACTGCTGACTGATGAGTGTGAGTGATAAATGTATCACTATTTCCCACTCATTTGACCTAATATTTTGTATAGTTTCTTGAGTTTTGTGAATATTTTGATGTATTTTATGTTATTTTGTAGATAAATAAAGTTTCAGGACTCTCTGGAAGCAAATCAGGGCCAAAACAGTGAAAAACGGATAAAAGGGCAAAATTATAATTTTGCGCGTCGCGACGCGCAATCCTTTGGCGTCGCGACCGCTAACGTGCGCCAGAGACTACTATTATGCGCCGGATCTTGCTAACGTGCGCCGAATCATGCTAAAATGCATCGGGACACGTGTCAAGATCAGAGCAGATCCGCTAACGTGTGTCGTGCCACGTGTCATCATCACATGCTGTTGACAATCGCCATCGCCACGTGTCATCAACGTGGCATCCATATCAGTCACATGTCGAGTCAGTTTACCACGTGTCAGCCACGTCATCATCGGCCAATCATCTTATTCCACGTGTCACCATCACATGCTGCTGATAATCCACCTCGCCACATCATCGCCACATCAGCACAATTATTGAGTAATCATTTAGCTACCGGCGCCGCCTGCCATGTGTCGCAAGATCCGCATTCCACACCGCAATTCACGGCGCGTCGCGACGCGAGAGTCCTACTGACGCCTATAAATTCAGGCCGAATTTTCCATTTCATATTCATACCTTCTTTTCTGTAATTCCTTAAGAATACTAAGAAGGTTGTATCTTGTTTGTTTAATTTCAGTTCTGTAATTAATTTTATTTACTTTTACGCACAGTACTTACCTTTCTTTACTTTTTCAGTTTTTACTTTTCAGTAATGAAGAGGTAACTTGCCCCTGCTGGGGTAAAAGGTAAAGCTTTTATTGTTGCTATTTAGATTAATATCCTAAATTATAATATAATAACTATTTAAAACCTGACTTAATGAGGATACCGCTATATTGGCCGGTTGGTAATTATTTATAAATCGGTTTTAACCTGACTAAGCATGGATACCACATTGTTGGTCGGTTGGTAATTAATTATTAATTTGACTTAATCAGGTTACCGCCTATATGACTGATTAGTAATATCACACAAGTTAATATATTATATTAAGGGAGATATCTAAAATAGTAGTAATAGAAGTGGATCCTTTAACCCCAGCATTTTCTTTTATTGTACTTTTACCTTTTTAATTTCCAGCATTTACTTTTCAGCATTTTACTTTATGTCTTTTATTTTAAGCTTTTACTAGTTGTAAATATGTGTCGTAGCTAAGCCCGTTATCTGGGGTTGTGATGAAATCCAATATCACCGGTTTATAAGGGGTTATTTTATAGTTTGAGTAATATAAAGGTTTACTTATTAAGTTTTAAGCTTAATGCTTCTTGTTAACTGGACACTAATAATATTGATCGGGTAAACTTAAAATAAACTTGACGAATGAATTTTAGGTTTCAGCCTTAGACTTAATAGCCCATGATCTTCATTGAGGATAGATAACCCTTTAATAGATTTCCTTACAGGATAGACATATACCTGTCGGACGGGGGTAGCTACAATTGGAACTTAATCTTAATGAATTCAGGTAACTTGGTTGACATAGACATATGGTTTAATTGGGTTACACTGGGTATTGGCATCTGACCATCGACAGAGGCTTTTGCAGAATTTCGTGTTCCAGGTTAGTAAACCAATATATTACACAAACATGAAATAACCACTTCATCTTTAAGAATGTATTGGAAGAATTCACAACCCTATATAGTTTAATAATATTGAACTTTCCTCAACCTACTTTCGCGCCATTTTATTTACTAGTTTTTAAATTTAAGTCATCATCAAATAAAACAATCAATCCGTTAGATACTTGTAATCATTTGGCTTTATAAATTAATAGCTTAGGTATTAAGTCTTCGTGGGATCGATACTTTTTATACTACTTGAACGATACGTGCGCTTGCGTTATACGCGTGTGATTACGCACCGGTCACTAACGTGTGCCGGACACATGTCAACATCAGAGGAACTTGCTATCATACGCACTTGCTAACATGCGCCAGACACGTGTCAACATCACATCAATCTTGCTATCATACGCCGGACACGTGTCATCATCCCATGCTGCCAACACTACACGTAATTGCTTACGTCAGCATCGCGATGCGCACAACTTCACTCGTCGCGACGCCGAGCAAATAATTCAGCTGCCGACGAAAATGCGTACACATTTCAGCATCTCAGGAAGCCGCAGACATGTGGCATAAATCAACGGCGCATCGCGACGCACAATGTTCCACGTGTCGCGACGCGTGAGCTGAATATTTGCCTATAAATTCAACTCGATTTCATTTCAAATTTTCATACCTTCCTGAAGTTCCTAATAGGGGATTAAGGATTGTATCTTGTTTGTTTAGTTTTAGTTATTTTAATTTATGTATTTTTATTTTTAGTAGTAATAGTAATACTTTCCTAAGGTTCTGAATAAGGATTTAAGGACTTTATTTTTATTTATTTAATTTTAATACTTTTTATTATACACTTTTATTTCCAGTAGTAGTAGTTTATTTACTTTTTATTTCTTTTATGTTTAGTAGTTAATTTTTTGATGGGGGAAGGGTGAAGCTTTTATTATTATAATTTAGATTAATCTCCCTTTAATTATAACATATAAATTATCTTAAAATCTGACTTAATTGGATACCGCCTTTATGGTCGGTTGGACTTAATTAAATTGATTTTAACCTGACTAAATTGGATATCGCCTTTATGGTCGGTTGGAATTAATTCAAAATCTGACTTAATCAGGATACCGGCTATATGGTCGGTTGGTAATATCATGCAAATTTATATATTATAATAAGGGAGATTTCTAAATTAGAAATAGTAAAGGTAGATTAATCTCACTTATATTATAATATGTAAATTGTAATTTAATAATATGGATTAAAATTGATATCGCCTTAATGGCTGGTTTTACTTATGTAACATAATGTGACACCGCTTATATAGTCGGTCTTTAGGTGACATATGATTACCGCCTATATGACTAGTTTATGGACAAATAATAACATCGCATTTATGGCTGATTTGACTTAATTGAGTAACACTGAAATTTTTTATATTATAATAAAGTGAGATTTCTGAAAGTGGATCCCCTAACCCCAGCATTTTATTTATATTCTAGGGAAGTGATGAAACACAATATTCATATGCTTAATAATTGATTTAATTATATTATGGTAATGCTTTGGTTTGTTTATTGAATTTTAAGCTTAATGCTTCTTGTTACCTGACCACCAATAAGATTGATGTGGTAAACTTAAAATGAACTTGGAAAATGGATTTTAGGTTTCAGCCTTAAATTCAATAGCTCACGATCTCCCTAAGGATAGATAACCCTTAAAAGATTTCATTCCATGATAGACATATACCTGTCGGGCGAGGGTATGCATAATTGGAACTTGAACTTAATGAATTCAGGTAACTTGGTTAACATAGACATATGATTAATTGGGTTATTTGGATGTTTGTATCTGACTATCGACAGAGGCTTTTGCATATCTTCGTTTTCCAGTTAACAAACTGATTTATTACACATATATAAGAGAATCAATTCATCATTAGAATAATATTGTGTGGAATCACAACCCTAAATATTTGTGTATTTTGTTTATTTTCCTTAGTTTTTTTTTTGTGTTTTTATTTATTTATTTATTTAGCAAATCAATATTCAACCAACCAATCAGTAAGCATTCTCTTCTCTCTTTAATTAGATACCTGTAAATAAATAGTATCAATAATTAATAACAACAATAGAAATTAAGTTATCGTGGGATCGATATTCTTATATTACTTGAGCGATACGTGCGCTTGCGTTATGTGTGTGTTTACTACTGATCACTTCATCTTTCATCCATTTTGAATATGTATCATACAATGGATGTTTGCAACTATTGCATGTAAATGTTGCTCCTTGCTATTGGGTTTCTCATGTCTCTTTAGTTAAAAAGTTTATTTTTCCTTACCATACCTGGCTTGGTCTCTTTATTGATTTGGAGTGCATATTCCATTATCTTGTTCGTAGTTTTCCATCTCTCTTCCCGCCACCCTTTCCTATTCCCAGGGATCCTTAAAAATCTTAAGAGTGCTTTGGGATTTGGATGGAAATTTCCGGATTTAGGTATGAAATGGACATCCATACCCGGAAAATTGCCATCCTGCCAAGAAAAGAGAATTCATTTTTCTTTCTTTTGGCTTTAGCTATAATAAGTGGGTTAGGACGTGTCTTAGATTGAAATCTTATCCATCTAGAAGAGGTAAAAAAGCAATTCTGAATGTTTCTGCTGAATTCAAACTAATGTCAATCCGATTAGGTTGTTGTTGGTTTCATGAATCCTTAAATGGCATTGTCCAAGGCCATAATTACAGTTAATTTGGTAATTATTATTAATATCTTTCACATTGTTGTTGTATGTACGTACATGATAATAAGGAAGTCGCTAGAATTCATATTGTTGATATTAAGTCTCTATTCACGATGAACCATGCCCATCTGACTCTTCTAATAATAATAGTAATAATAAAACCAAATTAATGCATGCTTACATCATATGTGTAACTCATGCTTCTGGTCTTTAATTCATTCACAGGATCTAAATGAATATGTCAGATAGTATAAAGTATATGCAAGATGGAACCCACTGAAGTGAAAATTCTCTTTCATATCGTAGGGTTTTTTTTTTTCCATCTTCTCTCCATCCACTCCGTTGTCAAAGCCTCTAAAGTCATGTGGTTTCCATCTCCTGCCATCTTTTTAGTGTGTTTGCTGTTTTTTGTACTAGTCTCCACAGACGACGTTAAATGTTGATGATTGTTTTTCGTTCCAGGGTAATTTAGGAAATCTAATCCTCGAACAAACCTCACCAAGTAGTGAATTTATTTGGTTAGTTGGGAACCAAAACAAACTTGGTAAAAAAATAGATCATCACAGAGAAAACAAAGGTTTAACATGGTTCGACGGAGAGTGGCTCCAATTTACATCCACATGAGCAAATGAATGAAATTTTATTACGAACTCGGGTCAAGATCTACCATATTTCCCTATCTATTACTAAGCTTTTTAGAGCTCTCTTACAAGGGGTGGAATGTAAAAAAAAAAATTAACCCTTAAATATGAGCTTTCAACCAACTTATATAGGCTTCTAAATCAACTGTTATGCCAACTCCTTACGTCAGCTTAAGTCATTTGTCGCCAATACTCATTTTCCCTAACTGCTTTGCCAACAGTAGCTCTAGTCTTCTGACTCAACCACCTTCTGTCAGAAAAATCATCATTCCCAAATTTATCCTCTGTAACAAGTCCTGCCCATGTAACAGTCTGCAATTCAACCACTCCCACGTTGTTTCGTGTGTCAGAAGGAAAGCCTCTGACCAACTCTCGTCACACCAGCTTTCTAGAGGCTTAAACTTTCATATAGGGCTTACGTCATTCATATATAAGCACATGATGCTACGACCCTGACCTAAACCCCCGGGTTGGTGTGTCAGGGTGAATGATGCTGAGTCGAATCTTTTCATTGCTTCTTTAGTAGGTCTGACCTGCTGAGTTGATTCTGATTTCAGACGGTGGTACAGTGCTGGGTTCCGAGTCTGATTCTTTTAGAGTATGGAATTGAATCTCTGACCCTTAGAGTCTGGAGCTGGGTCTGATTTTAGAGTCTAATACTAAGTTTGGTGTCAGAGTCTAATGTTGTGTCTGATTTCAGAGCCTAATACTGATGTTATGCCTAAGGCCGAATCTGACATAGCTTCTTTTATCAGGTCGGGTCGGTAGTAACAGACCACATCGCCGTCACACATGTTCAAGTGCTGTTAAATTTGATACTTTCTCATCAGGTCGGGTCAGTATCCCAACCTATCCTCCTCAACTAGTTCTGCCATCGGGTGTTCCTCAGCACTACGGGCTCGCCCATTCATCTGATCTCTCATCCTCATATTGGCATTGGACCATATGATAAGTGCAAACTCCAATATACCCCTCTCTAGGCTTCAGAGTTCATTGGGACTTAAAATCACCATCAACACCATGAATACCAACTAAAATCTAATTTTCTTTTTTATGAAAAAATATATTATATTTTATTGATTATAATAATAGGTGAAATACCATAAATACGAACTAACTTCAAAATTGAAATGTATTTAATTCAATTCACAAAAAAAATGTATAAAAAATATATATAAATTTATATGACGTGTGTGTTGTTTTACTTTTATGATATGGGGCGGAACTATTTAAAGGGCCTTAATTTATATTTTAGTCCTCTTCTATTAACAAGTTTCATGTTTTGGCCTATCAAGACCTTCAATATTGATTATGATATAAATTAGAGATAATCATACGTCAAATAAGTAAAGAAAATGAAATATGATCAAGGAATTAATAACACTCAAATTTTTCTTAGGGGATCAAACAAGCAAGAAAAAAAAAACCCCACTTGTCTAGCTCCAAAATGATTGGGCTTTAACCAAGCCCGAATTTTATATTAAAAAGGCTTTAAGCCCTTCATAGATGGGCTTCAATACGGCCCATTTATCCCTTTTTCCGTGTTAGGTCAAAGTGTAAACCGACGCCGTTTAGATTAAAATGCAAAAACGGCGCGTACTGTACTTCTTCTTCAACATAACCACCTGAAACCAGAGGGAAAAAAAATATTAGAATCCCACCTACTTTTCTCCTTTTCATTTCTGAAATATCGACCGAACCCCTGGAAAATTACTAATTTATCATCCAATCGCTCTTTTTAGGTTCGGTTTCTTCTTTCTCTATCGCGTAAAATATATAATAATTCGAGCACCAATTTTTAAATTATCGCATTGTTTTGGTATGCCCGTGAAATTTTCGTTTTTGTTATTATACACTTGATCATTGGAAAATTTTGAGTTTATTAGAAAATTATTAGCTTAATTTTGTTTAATTGAGTAGAACGTTAAGAACTTGTTGGGCTTCTATAATTCCCCGGTAGTGGAAACAGGAATTTAGGGTTTATGTAAGTTTGTTCTGTTAATTTTTAGGGTTTGAGATGAATTTTAAAAATAATAATAAATAAATAAAATTGATGGGTATGTGATTTTATTTGTTTTGTTATATGTTTGTTTAATTAAAAGAACAATAGTTTACCTATGCTTTCTGTGTTGCTACTAGCTGTAACAAGATTAAAAATAAATAAGGTATTTCCAGAAAACCTGAGTCATTTGTTACTGTAGATAGCACTTCCTTATGGATCATCAGTGCCAGTGGTACTGGTATGGAAGGTTGAAAATTTTGTAATGGTTGCAATAACTCACCTTGATTGTGTAGGACCCGGTGATCATGATAAGGTATTTCTAGAAGACTTCATTTGATGTTAAAGTAATTTGTATAGTTTTTGTCTCAGTTGTTTCTAGTCAGAGTTTTAATTTTGTTCTTTTAAGTTTTGGATAGGATTGTTAACTCTGTGAAGCATTAATAAGATTCCACAAATTAAAATCCTAAAAAATATAATTACAGTAGTATATAAATTCTATTGTTTCTTGTGTTGTATTTATTCAGGGTAACACAAAATGGCAGGGAGAAATCGCATTCCTCGTGAAGTTTACAATGACCGACATGGGTTTCGCCCTGAAAGGCCTATCATTCGTGGCCCTCCTATGCCATGGCCACCTCCCCACCATGCTTTATTGGAGGAAGAACTTGACATTCAACGTGGTGATATTCAGAGACTCTTGGGTGATAATCGTAGGTTGGTTGAAGATCGAATGGCTATGCAGCGAGAGCTTTCTACCGCAAAGGAGGAGCTTCATCGAATGAATCTTGTCATTGCTGAGATTCGTGCAGAGCAAGAAGTACATGTGAGGGAGCTAGTTGAGAAAGGGTTAAAGCTGGAAGCAGATCTTCGAGTGACTGAGCCTTTGAGCAAAGAGACTGTACAACTCCGTGCTGAAGTTAAGAAGCTGAATAACCTTAGGAATGAACTCAATGGACAAGTTCAGACCCTCCAGAAAGACCTTGCAAAATTGCAAGCTGATAATGAACAGATTCCTTTATTGAGGGCGGAGATTGATGGACTGCATCAAGAGCTAATGCATGCTAGGTTTGTTATTAAGTTCCTTTACTTATACATTTATCGTTACCTTTTACTTTCAATTCTATACTATTCCTGCTTCTCAAAGTGGTTGTGTACCAAATAACCTCAATCTTGTGCTAAAACCAAGATCTTTTTTTCTAGAGCTGCCGTTGATTATGAAAAGAAAGCAAACATTGAACTGATGGAGCATAGGCAGGCAATGGAGAAGAATTTGGTTTCCATGGCTCGTGAAGTTGAAAAGCAACGTGCAGAACTTGCTAATTTTAATGGTAGACAATGGGGTGCTAGTATGTCCTGTGTGTAATGGATGTTTCTGATAGATCTATTATGATTCTTTTTAGCATTTCTTAACATGTGGTGTGATATTAATTGGTTGCTGCATTCGTCATGGAATTTTGCCATTGTTAATGCATGCTGCATTTTGCAAGTTAAATTAATTCAGATGATTTAACAAGCTGAGAATATCTATCATTTTTTTTCCATCATCTGTGGGGAACGATTTAGTTTTTTCTTGATATTCTATGCATCATGCTTGGGTTTTGGCCTATTCGATGATATCTTGCTTTCCATTCTTATCTGCATTGTGTCTTTATATGTCAATAATATTTCTGTTGCGTTCTGACTTAAAGGTCAATAATGAGGAATGCTTGATATGTTACATATTGGTTTCAGTGTGGTATTTCACTGTATAATATATCTCTTTATTTTAATGCGTGATGGCTCAAGGTGGACCATATGGGATGTATTTCAGTGGAGTGGAGGAAAGTTTTCCTGCACCTTATGGAGATGGGTATGGGATTCATAGGGTATGTTACATGCTTGAAATTATACTATATTTTTGTTTATTGGATTATCATGTTGGATTGCATTATATGGTTTTAACTGTCCCTATGTGATTTCTCAGGGTCTTGCAGACAAGGGCCCTATGTATGGCCCAGGGCCTGGTTCATGGGAAAAGCCTCATATGAAACATCGCTGAAACCTGGATGTTTGTTGCTGGAATTGAAGAAATGCAAACTTCATACTTTTTGGCTGCCCTACTATGAAGTTTGACAGATAAACCAGAAGAAGTACTTATCATCTATGTGTTCATTCCACATCAGTGCGTATTTATCTGAGTGCTTTGTTGGCAACCCTAAACTGATTTATATAGGTATTTATTGTTGCTTTTCTCTAGTTGGCAGAGACAGCTGTTTCTTTTTCTTTCTATTTTCCCCCATTTCTGCTTCTTAATTTATTAATTCCAATTACTGTGACTTTAACCCTCATTGGCTGGCTTCTTTATCATTGCATCTCTGTTTTTATTCGTATTTATAGTGTGGCACATTTGTTTGATTTTATGTTCCCATAACTTCATAGAAACTAGTAGCTCTTAATTCATATAAGCTATTAGCTCTTAAATATTGTGGTCCTCTATTTTTTCCTGGATGTGCGCTCTCAAATTGAAGCACTTTGGCTGTAGTTGTTGATATAAGCCCCATCGTTTTCCTAGAAGATGGATACATTAGAGAATAATTTTCCCTATTTTGTGTGTTATTGCTAGAAGTTTCTTTGGGTTTCTTCTGTATGTTCTTGTAGCTTTATTTTGAGGTTCACCGTCGTAGTTCCGAATTATGTGGCGGCAGTGGATTTAGGTAGTTTTTGAATCTCCTATTATACCTTAAATCTTACCCGGAGGATTCTTTTGTACTTCCATCCGTCATGCCTTTAGTACCAATTTCTAAAGTGATATTTGAGGAATGGTTGCTAAATAGTTATAGGGTTATTTGTGATGGAAGCCTGTTTGTGGTGATTTTTTGCAATCAAAGTTTTTCAGTGTTTATATAATTTTTTCATGATCATGGCTGATGGCACATGTACGGAAGGGAAAGATCTTTGTATGATTTTAATCATAGATTTTGTTTGGATTTGTCCTGGTTGAAGAAATTCCACTATAGTAAATGTGCATTACTTCATTGCTCCCACTGTTCAAGATCGTGAAGCTGGCTTCTCAACTTCAGTTGGTCATGTGTTTATGAAGGCCACTTACTCATTATGTAAATCAGTACAAGTTGCAATTTTGGTTAACCCTTGCCCTCTAGATTTATAGGGATTCTAGTAAATTTTAGATCAAAGAGTGGATTTCAAGGTTGTATTACTCTTTCCAGAAGTTAGTAACTGGAAGATAGTTTTAAGGTTTCTCTAGTTCAGATGGTTGGATTTTTCCATTTGTGTGCGTGCAGTAGCATAATGGAGAGAGGAATTGTTTATTTGAAGACTGGAGTTATAATACTTATCAAGCTTGGATGACTATGAATGTCCTCATAGTACAGTTATGAACCTTCAAAAAGCATGTGGAAATCGGCGTACCGTGGTCTGCGAACCATCCTAACACTTGGACATCGGAGTGAAGTGTGTGACATGCCCTCCTCGATAAAATTACACTCATTTAGCCTATGGTTATGTGGTTCCAGATATTCAACAATGGTTTGGGAAAATCCAGACAACTCTTGTTCTGGTGTGGATTTTCGAATTGTTCATCTTATCATAGTTCTACATTATCATTTTGGTGGTCAAGGTATTTTGACCATCTTGATCAACTAAAGTTTCTCCTTCACATACTGAGATGAGGCTGGAGTTTCTGAAGGATGGTGGCATGCCATGTGACAAGAGGCGGACTTTTGATCTATCCTTCATAGGCAAGTATTCTGTCTCTGTTGTATGAGTTTTATGGATCTGGAATTTGATGCTGTTTTCTTAGCTAACTTTTTAAATCGACAAATTACGATGCTGGCTGCTATGGTGTTCCCATAATTTCGTTAATCAATTAACATTTAGCTTTCTTCGGATCCTATATGTTAATACTGACATTGAAGTAGTCAAGTTGATAATAGGCATTCATTCATCGAAGTTTTATGAAGCTACCGCTGGTTCAAGTATTTTCCAATAGTAGCTTCAACCAATTTTTCAGCCTGGCCCATATCAAGTTATTTTCCTTTGTCCCCTAGATTCTATATTAAGATATGGGGTAGTAGTTTCAGGGTTGAGCCAGTAAGTCACATTTCTAATTAAGTGCTTCTTTGTGATTCCATGAGTCTAAATTAGGTTAAGTCCTATGATAGAAACCTAGAGTGTTTTTACAATGTGATAGAATTCTTTTCTTAGCTATCTTACCCACAGGAGTTTCCTCAAACTGTTGCATTGTTTTGTGTACCAGAATTAGTGATTTTGGAATTGTACCAGAAATGTCACTTCTCATGATATAAGATCTTTCTAGGCTATTTAAATCACCTGCTTCAGTGCTTCGTAGAAAATGTAGATTTGTGTGATTTTCACTTGAAATGTTATAATTCCATATTTTGATATCAATGAGGATTTGGCATAGTATGGAGAAAGAAAGTCTGAACTTAACTAGGAGGAATAGTATGCACAAATTAAAGAAGTTTATTTGATGGTCCTATTTGGATGAGATGATCTGTTATATGGAGCACTTGGGAAAATTCCAAAACAACAGAAGCTGGTTGTTGGCTGTTTATAAGTATAAGGATGGCAGACAAATGGAGGAATTGAAAAGACTTCTGTTAGTTCCAATGTTGTTTTGTATGCAGTGAAATGTTCAAGTAAGATAAGATCGTTAACCATTTTAATATGGTATGACTGGAGATTCTTTATGTGCTGCTAGTTTTGACGGTTGGATTTTAGGTGAAAGGAGAACGCTTTGCTTTAATCGTCTCTGCTGAACGTGGCATTTTGGTGGATTAGTTTGCTGATGCCAGCTTAGAAATGTTTTCCTGGTTATACTTCTAAATTTTAGTTCAGAGGTGGCTAATTTGCTTATTTGGATTTGCTAGGGTATGTAAGTTTAGGGTTGATTAGTCTTTGGTTGTTCTCTTTTCTACCTTCAACGATCTATGAGCTTCGGAAGTATTATTCTATAAGACAAGTGCAAGAGGTTCTGATGATCTGAATATCACCACGCAAGGTGTTTCTGAATAGTTTTAGTAATACCGTAGTCGCTGTTGTTCCCTTAGGCTTTTCTCAGCACAATGGGAGGCAAAAAAAGACACTATGTTTGTCTCATGGCCTTATAAGTTGTAACTGGGTCGATTGGAATATTGTGGCTTTAACGAGAAGCTATCCATCTGAATGTGAAACTGCAGGAGTGGGGTGCCTTGTATTTTCCGCTGCCACTATTAGTAATCAATTAAACTATTTCCTAGGAGCATGATGTTTAAGTAAATATGTTACCCTCTTTTAGCGTAAATTTTCATTATCCAATGTTTTAGTATTACTACTTATTTCCATTTAACTTTTCTTTTGAACTTCTGCAGATGAGATTGAAAAAAGCTGCCAACTTACTTGGTGAACAAGATTGAACAAGGCTCAGGTCTCAGTTATAACTATTTGAAGGCTGCTGAAAAAGACGCTGCTCAGTCTGGCAATAGTATAAGAAGGTGAAATCAAGACGTAATGAGCAGCACCGAGAAAACAAAATTCAGTCGTAAAAAGTGGCTTTGTAACAGAAATGGGCTCTGCATCAACTACAATAATCGGGTAAGAATGAACTTTGATGCCATGGTTTCACATACTCTAATATTGTCAATGTGTCTAGAGGAATGAAAATGGCAAGTGTCTAGGTGACCATGGATGGGCAAGCACTAGCAGCGAGAAATCCTGCTATGTGCAGAAGCAAAAGGCTTCCAGTTGCTTGGACTCTTGGTGGCAGATGTGGAAAATGTAGTAAATGCAATCCTAGATACACATTTCTTTGCAATAGAAGTAACTGTCTGCCTTGGAGATTAACAAAAATAAACCCATTTCAAACATCAAAATAGATGGATAATCTGAGTTTCTGGTTTAAATACATCACATAGATCCCAAGATGCTTGTTGTAGACTAGTTAGGTCATGTTCCTTTAGTCCTAAATGGTGACCTATATTATTATTTTTAAATGTTCAAGATTTTATTTGTATTTATGTGGGTAGAGCTTGCTTGTATTGAGACTTTAGATTTCTTAGGTGGACGTAGATAGGTAGACTTCATCAACTATTTTATAATTTGTATCCATTTAGACTCTCAGTAGATCATTGATTGTAAAGTCGAGATTATAATATAATAATTTAAATTAAAAATGTGCCAATCATACGTGATATAACTGTATTAATGACTTTATACTTATTTGCCCAGGGTGGTTTTGCGGCGAAATTTCCAAATCAATGTGAAAAAATTTATATAGCCGAGCTCATCTATTAGGAAGAATATTTATTTGGTTTGGTACTCATCAACACAAGTAGCCAGGTAATTTGAATATGAATCTGAATCTTTGAAAGTTGGAATAGAAAAAAGTACATATAGATGATATGAAGATGATACAAGCTGAGACTGAGGTCTTTGATGCCATATTGCTCATTCCATACCAAGGTCACTGCTGAAATTCTGTGTCATCAACTCCAGTGTTGAATATAAAACTTGGAAATACTGTGGTGTTGTCCAGACAGATGACCAAAACACTTTTTTTTTTTTTTTGGGAATCGTTGGAAATTTCTGTCGCCAAATCACTCATTCCGAGCTTAAATGGAACAGGTAAAACTCATGGTTGTCCCAAACTCTTATAAAAAATGCACTCCTTTGATTTGAACCCAGAATCTTAAAGTCGGATTCTGAGCTCTACACCATCAAGTCACGCCTCTTGGGCACCAGATGACCAAACACATAAAAAAGAAAGTTAACAAAAGACACAAATCAAAGTTTAATTGAATGGTACTAGCAAATCAACAGGTGGAGTCAATCTTGGCAGTTTAATCGGAAATAGTCATGAATTTAATCAAAATAAATTGAGAAATATAAAGTTGATATTTTACATGATCGAGAATAAAAAAAATTCGAAAATCATCTTTCAAGATCCTTTAAAAACCATTTTAAAAAAAATACTGAACAATTATAAAATTAAGAGAGATTACTAAAATATCTAAATAAGAAGAAAAAATATGAGGAAAATAAGAAGATTGGTTTTTTGTGCAAATCCGACAATTCTGGAAAAAACAAATTTTGATTAATTATTCTAAAAGCTGTTTTTATAGAACTGGATCAGTCCGATGGCGATCGGCCATTTCCGCCACTTGAATCACACATTTATCAATGAACAAAGATGTATGTTACAATGTAATAACAATAACAGTAGTAAAAGTAATGCAAGAAGGGGAAATAAGTATACTTCAAAAAAGGAAGAGTCGTGTTCTTCAAAAGAGTAGGGTGACTGAGGGCAAAAGATTTCCATTCTTTGTTTATTTTGCCATCCCTATCA
>SKCR01032569.1:0-33326 GCA_019454045.1 Zanthoxylum bungeanum | reverse complement strand
GACAGCCGGTGGTTTTACCTGCGCCGCGGCCCAAAATGGGTGGTTTGGTGGCGGGGTTTCCATCGTTTCCAAAAAAAAAGTCTTGTTTTATGTACAGTCATAACTAGCAACTATGAATGTGATATAATATTCTTTTAGAGTAGTGAATCTTTATTATCAAATGAATGTGGTCGTATAAAATAAGGGATAAGATTTGGTTATATGGTAACTTGAATGATTTTCCTGATTCATGGATTTTGTTTTATCTCACACATGAGAGTTTAGTATTATTTTTTAAATCAAAGTTGAAAGGCGATAATATTATTCTTAATAATAATATATTATTGTTGTTGTTTACGAAGCAAATTTTTGATTAAATGGAAAAATAAAATTAGAAGGGACGATGTAAAATAATTGATACAAGAAATTACGTGGTTCAACATTTGGCTAGAAAATAATTCCAAATTTATTATATATTTATTAAATCATTAGTGAATGTCAAAATTTTCTCGTATCAAAACCACATGTGTGAATCTCTTTCCACTCACTCATATGATAATCTCTTCACAGCTCATGTGATTTATTTTATTTCCAACGCTAGCTTACCATTACCATTAGGTCTCCATTACACAAATTAATGAGGTGATGTCTCATGCACTTTTTTTTTGGAATAAGTAATTAAAACTTTCGACTGTCTTAAATTCTTATAAGAAATATACTACATGAATTCGAATATAATACCTGAAAGTCAGACCATAAACCATACACCACAATGCCACACCCCTTGAGATTTTCTTTACTTTTTTTTTAATTTCCTTTTTTTATCATCAATATTTTTAACAAATATCAAATCACCCACCCTCACACTTTTTTTTTTTTCATCAATATTTTTAACAAATATCAAATCACCCACCCTAATATAAATGAATATGTCTTATGATATGTAATGTGGGTGTAGGTTTAGCTAAGGGTGACAATTTGGGTTATGATTCGTTTATTCGTTCGATTCAATTCGCTTTAAAGCGAATACGAGTTTGAAAAAATGAATTCGTTTAATAAATAAGTCAATTCGATTCGATTCATTTATTAAACGAATCGAATACGAATTTAAGTTAATTAATTGATTCGTTTATTCGTTTGAGATTCGTTTTATTATTTTCTTTTACTAGTTATTGTTAAATTTCAATTAAGATTCGAGAAATTATTGCTAATTATCATAGAAAAAATAATATTGTCAATATTTTGTGAGGTATTTTTAGTAAATATATTAATAACATATTTCATATGTATATTTTTATGAATAAATAATATAAATAAATTATGATAAACTATGTTATTGAATAATATCATGACTAAACAAATATTCATATTCGATTCGTTTAATAAACGAATCGATACGAATCTTGATATTATGATTCGTTTAATAAACGAATCGAATACGAATTCATCACATTTTAATTCGATTCGTTAAGAATTCGATTCGTTGATTCGCTTTGCCACCCCTAGGTTTAACATTTAATTCTTTTGGCCAAGCGTCATGGGTGACAAAAGAAAACTCCAAATAATGTATCACTTGTGACGGACGTCGAATTTTATATAATATATGGTCATTAAATGGTCTACGCATTGAACATTAAATTTGAAAAATTAGCGAAGTGTGTTGTTATATAACCATCAATATTTTTTTGTTTTAGATTTTTTTATTAGTAATTGTTAATTTCAATTCTCAATTCTAAAATTATTTGAATTGACTATTTGTCATTGGTTTATTATTAATGAAAGTCAATAAATTACAGTAGTTGTTTCACTATGAGATTTTTTTTGTTTAATCTGCATAAGTTAAAGTTTGTAGATATGAATAACTTAATGGATTTTTCTAACAATCTTGTGAAATTTCTTAAACATGACAATATCTCTGATATTGATGGGACAGAATTACTTTTGAAATTACAAATCTTGGGAGAATTTACATCACTATGGGATATAAATAAAACATTTGATATGCTAACTCATTTCAATTCGAAGACAAGTTGTTTTCCAAATATATATATTGATTGCTTACATAATTTTATTAATTATTTCAGTGCCAGTTGTCTCTGCAGATATAAATATTTTTAAGTTGAAAATGATCAAGTCTTACCTTCTATTTACTATGTCGCGAAAGATTAAATGGGCTAATTATATTATTTATTGAAAATAAGTTGGTAACTAAAATAAAATATACAAATGTGTTTACTTATTTTGTCACGAAAACTACTATACGAGTAAAATTTAAGTGATATTTTATTGTTACGCAGTTAATTTGACATTAGTTATGTGTTTATGATTGTTTTGATTTTAGTTTTGAATTATGTATTTGTGACTGTTTTTTTTTTTTTAAAATTTTAAATTATGTATTTTTTTCTTTTTCAAATCTCATAAACGATCATGTCTTTAGTACCATCATTGTATGAGCATACCACTTATCAATAATTATATAGCAGGTAAGAATTACGTTAAATAAAATTATAAATTATAATTATTAATTATTATTTTTATTATTTAATAAATATGATAAGATATTATTAAACCATTATATGAATGATTATATTATTAAAATTTGCTTCTCCCCCCTCCCTTGTCCCCTCCCTCCCCCCAAATTATATAAATATCCCTTTCGCAAAAAATAATAATTACCAGTAATCCCAAAAAATATTGTATATGTACATACATATTTATTTATTTATTTATTTTATTAATTAAATATATTTTAAAATTAAATTTTTTATATTTTGTTAAATTCATATTTGTTATCTCTTTATATATATACATTAGTTTTTATTTTTTAATAAATATTAAAAATTTCTTTTATTCTTTAGTTATTTAGTTTGTGTTCAAATTATTCATTTATTTATTTTGATTATTTTCATTTATAAATATTTTGTATATTTATATTTTGGATAGTCTATTTGTTATATAACATTTTTTATATTTTTTTTAATATTTGAAATTAATTTTTTTAATGAGATCTATTATTCGTAAGAAGACAAGTTACTTTATTAGAAGTTTGAAGAATTAGGTCACTCGTTATAAAAAAGAATACAAAATCAATATGACAAAATGATACAATTATGTATAATTCACATTTAAGGAACTGTCAAAAATAATAAAAATCACAAAAAATCAAATTATAAATGAACAAAACTAAAGATAAAAGTATAAAAAATTGTAATATTATAATAATAAAAAATAGATCTTAAAAAAATAAAATAAAATTATATATAATAAAAACATGAAAAATTAAATATGGATTATTAGAGAAATAAAATAAATACCTACATTTATAAGATACCCTATATTTGTAATTAAAAGGGGAAAAACAATACAAATTTAATTTTTATTAATTGATTATTTTGATCTGATTAACTAATTTAGACATTTTTATTTAAACTCAAAGATGAACAAAAGTACTTTTTTATGTAATATGATTTTACATAAGTCGCTATGATGAGTCTCATGTTTGGAGACACTACCTATGATATCCATTCACAGAAGTCACGGGAAACGGACATCGGAAGGGAAATTCAGAATAAACAAGCTCACTGTCTTCGTTAGTGCTGCGTTCGCTACTTCTTTCGAACGGGAAACATTGCGGGTGTTCGTGTCGCGTTCGAGGAAGCGTTCGAACGGTGTCGGTAATTCTGGTTTTTGCTGCTAGCCTCACACCCAGCCCATTAGCTCCCCAAAGCCATAAAACACATCCCAAATTAAATAAATAAATATTAATTTAAACATTAAACATTAAATAAAATATTTAAGCCATTTACCAATTAAATAAGATATTTACCTAACTAAAACTAAATCATATCCTAATTAAATGCACAAAATCCCTTCCCTTGTCAACCCTAACCCTTCTCTATATAAACAACCCCTAACCAAAGCTATCCTCTCCTTGACACAGATAATTCACACCCAAACTCTCTCGAAATCTCTCTAGACTCTCTCTACACACTCAAGACTAAACAAAAGAAAAAAAAACACACTTGACACATACACGAAAAAGAGAACAAAAGAGCCCCCAACCATCTCCTCCACAGCCGAAAACCACCCCCGTAAACCCCCCACACATCACCGAAACAACCACCTATCAGCAGCCCTCCACCACCGAAATTACCACAAAAACCACACCGTATTACAACCGCCAAACATCAACAAAATCACCTTAACAGCAGCCCAAATCCTTAAAAAACAGTAACATAAAACTGCATAGATAATCTTAAAAATAATCACATATAATTGCACTAAGAACCCACACAAACTTGGAATAGTTTATTGAAAACGTTAAAACAGGTGGTCCGTGCAGTGAGCAGCAAGACAGAGACCAAATAGGAGCAGAACGGAGTTCGAACCGTAAGCAAAACAGCGAGCAGTGAGCTAGGACGTTGAACCAGTGGACAGAAAAGTTACGGAGCTTTACCCCCCTTTCGATTTCCGTGGAACGCGAGTCCGAGAGACGGCTTAAAAGTTTAGCCTGAGGGTATCTTCACACTTATTCTCATTTTATTTTCTGGTCATTCATTTTGATTATATTTTTCTGTATTGTGGTATCTGTTGTGTGTATGATGTATGTGTTGGTATTGGATGAATGAGAGATGTTCAACTCTCGCGGTATATTCGGATGGAAACCCGGACATAAATTTCATAGCCGATTCCGAATGGACGGTAATATATCTGTACTCGGGCCAACAACTCCACTACCGCTTGGTAAATGATGAGTGGTATTTATATCACTATTTCCCACTCATTTGACCTAATATTTTGTATAGTTTTCTTGAGTTTTGTGAACGTTTTGATATGTTTTGTTTTTTTTGTAGATAAAATAAGTTTGGAAAGCATTGGAGGCAATTTGGGGCAAAAACGGACAAAATGCGTCAACAGAGATATTTTGGTCTCTTTGCGCGTCGCGACGCCCAGGCTTCCGCCGCGTCGCGACGTCTAAAATGCGCCGAACAGTGCTAACGTGCGCCGGGTCAACAAATCAGAATCTGAGAAAAGTTTGACTTTGCTAAAATGCGCTGTGACACGTGTCACCATCACAGCTGATCTGCTAACATGCGCCGTGCCACGTGTCAGCATCCTACGGTGCCAATAGTCATCATCGCCACGTGTCGCCACGTCGTCGCCTCGTCATCAGCCATGTCATCGGTCAAAAAGTCAACTTCGCCACGTCACAAGCACAACAAGGTCAACCAAGTCAACTTGCCACGTCAGCATCAGCCAATCACACACACGTGACACGTGTCGCAATTCTATGGTGCCGACAGTCTCTTTCCCACGTGTCGCCACGTCATCACCACGCCACATCAGCGCCACGTCAGCATCAATAATTGAGTATCCTATCCTTATCTGACACGTGGCGGATAAGAATCTCAGCGACCAATCAGAAGCCGCCACGTGTCACAATAATTGAAGCCCAACCACTCTGCCACGTGTCACCTTATCATCTTATCCAGAATCTTCAAACCAGCGAACCAGAGCGTGCCACGTCGACAAATCGGGCGTCGCGACGCTGGAACCAAATTTTCTATAAATTGAGCTCGAGATTTCAGAATTCAGTGCACCTTCCTCTCTCTTCAATTCCTTCTAAAGAGAGAGCTTCTCTCTCTAGATTCTTTAGTTTTTAGTTTTTTTTTTATTTTTAGTTTTTAGTTTTGTAAATAATTTTAATTACTTTTTGTAATAATAGTAATTTAATTTTTACTTTTTACTTTTTACAACAGTTTTTACTATTTACCATGAGGAGGTAACTTCTCCAGCTAGGGTGAAAGGTAATTCTTTTACTGTTACTATTTAGATTAATCTCCCTTAAAAATAATATATTCACTATTTAAAATATTGACTTAAAAAGGATACCGCCAGATTGGTCGGTTGGCAATTTAATTTGGTTCCGCCTTTATGGCTGGTTGGACTTAATTTGACTTAATCAGGATACCGCCTATATGGTCGGTTGGTATTATTATCACAAGTTTATATATTATTTTATGGGAGATATCTAAATTAGTAGTAGTAAAAGTAATTCCTTTTACCTTAGCATTTTATTTTATTGTATTTACTTTTCAGTCAGCTTTTACTTTATGTCTTTTACTTTTATGTATTTTCTAGCCCTAGTTATGTGTTAGTTATCTGGGGTTGTGATGAATTCTAATATCACCGGTTTACAAGGGTTTTTTATAGTTTGGGTAATTTAAAGGTTTACTTATTAAGTCTTAAGCTTAATGCTTCTTGTTGTCTGATCACCAATAAGATTGATGTGGTAAATCTAAAATGAACTAGACATAGGGATTTTAGGTTTCAGCCTTAGACTTAATAGCCCACGATCTTCCTTGAGGATAGATAACCCTTTAATAGATTTCTTACAGGATAGGAATATACCTGTCGGGCGGGGGTAGCCATAATTGGAACTTAAACTTAATGAATCCAGATAATTTGGTTGACATAGACATATAGTTCAATTGGGTTAAACTGGGTATTTGCGTCTGACCATCGACAGAGGCTTTTGCATAATTTAGTGTTCCAGGTTAGTAAACTGATTTATTACACAAACATAAAATAATCACTTCATCTTTTAAATGATATTAGAATGATTCACGACCCTAGATCTTTGTATCTTTTGTTATTTTCCTTAGTATTTTCTTTTGTCTTTTTATTTATTTATTTATTTGTAAAACCACTTTCAACCAATCAAACAATCATTCTCTTCTTCATTTAATTAGATATCTGTAAATAAATAGATTCAATAATTAATAACAATAGTAGGAATTAAGTCCTCGTGGGATCGATATTTTTATACTACTTGAACGATACGTGCGCTTGCGTTATACGTGTGTGTTTACGCCGGTCAAGTTTTTGGCGCCGTTGCCGGGGACTTATTTTCTTGAGTTGTTAATTTTGAAACTATCTAATTTACTTATATCTAATTTTCTTTTTTTTTATTTTGTAATTTTTATTTCTTTTATTTTCAGGTGATTAAAAAATGAAACACTACTGGGAGATTGAAAGATTACGAGCTTTACAAGAAGATACACCCCACATCTGGGAGCAACAGTCCGGTTTTCTGAGGCCTGTTGTCCAGCCCAACAATTATCACCGGATGCCAGAACCAAGCAATTTTACATTTGCTCAACAGAACGAAATGGGGAGATGAGATAGTAACCACCCGAGCGATCAATGTATATACTTTCAGAGTGGCAGAACTATCAAAAGCCAACATATTTCACAGAACCATCATACTTTTCCATCTTATCCACCATCCACCTACTATCCTCAGCAAAACCAGAACCATCAGAGGAAGAACAATTGATTGATATGCTCAAAATTTTTTCAAGAAACGAGACGAAAAGTTGGATACAATGCTTGAAACAAGCCTGAAGCAACTTGAAAGTATTCAGAGACAATCAGAATTCATTCAGAGGATGACAGATCAAATGAGACAATTAACAGAAAACCAGAACTACATACCTCAAGACCAGTTTCAGATGACACTGATGAAGCCTTCAAGTACCCAGAAATCCACAAAGACACTTCAACAGAGGAGGAGGCTGAGCAGTATCAACAACCAGAGGTATCAGTTCAGGAGCCCGAACCGGTAAAGTTTCAATTTGACTTTTATTATTCAGATTCTGACGAGGATGAAGCTGATCTATTTGTACCAACTGCACCAACAACGGAGGATCAAACTTTCAATCCTCAAAATGAAGATCTTGGAGCATGTTTTACCATGATTTTGAAGAAGATCTATCTGAACCATCCATTCCAGTCATATCAGAGGATGAAGACCTAATGTCAGAAACATCTTTGCATCCTCTGGTTGACAATTTTGAAGCATGTATTCACAGATGACAGATGAAGAGCTGAATACAAAAATTTTACAATTCATCTGTGAAGAAAAGGTGGAAAGAAGCATAGCAAATGGAGGAGCAAATGTCTGACCTTAATAAAGATCCAGAGCATTCAGGAGAAACATCGCTGTTTTGGGGAGTACAAATCAAAGATATCACCCAGAAGCTTGACAGAATGGAACTTCCATTCCAAGTCAAGCATCATACGAGACCTCCTGATTTTCTTTCTTTCTTTGCAGGAACCACTGGAGTAACAAGGAGCAAAAAGGTAGCACGAGTACTGAATGGGACAAAACTCTTTTTGCCACCTTACCGTTGGAAGAGACCCTTCAAAAGCAACGCTCACGGGATTGTTTTTGATCGGACATCTAAAACGACATTGAACCTCCATAACAGATGAATTTCAGTCACGTCTGGCTGAAGACGAAAAATTTAGCGCTAGCAGGGAGGCAACCCATGCAATTTGTTGTAATATTTTTTTTTCATATTTTGTATGAACTTTTTAATTTTGTGTGTTAATTTTGTAGGGAAAAGCACAAACGGAGCATTTTTAGACAGAAGGAATTGTGTTTCGCAATCAAGAAAAAAGAAACAATTCATTAGCGATGGCTGAGTAAGGAATGAAATCCTGAGACACATCCTAATGAATTTATACTGAGCGAGTGGCGTATTGCGTACACAATTCCGTTGCCTTAATTATTTTGATTTGCTTTTCTGTTGTAATTATCTTTATTTTCGTAGACAGGATCCAGACTTTTTGACCTTTACTTCACGATTTCTTTTCTTTGTTGTTTAGCTAACAATCGTCCTCTGGAAGATATTAGTGCTATTATTACTCACCCTTTTTCAGGTACTATAAATTCAGCCCGTCATTACACTTTTGAAGGCATCCTGATTTGAAAAAGAAATACATAAAAAAAAAAATGGAAGCCACTTCAAGAAGACGAGTTGAAAACATCTGCGTGTTTTGTGGTAGTAGTGTTGGTACTAAGCCACAATACATAGAGGCAGCACAGGAATTGGGTCGAGTCTTAGCAGCAAGGAATATGCACTTAATATATGGCGGAGGCAATCTTGGACTATGGGGATCGTTTCAAAGGCTGTACAGAAGGAGACAGAAGCAGTAACGTTTTGGGAATCATCCCAAAACCCTTGGCAGAGGCAAATCTTATTGGATCATCAAACGGCGAGGAACTGATCGTGCCAGGTATGTCTGAACGTTGGTAGAAATGATTACCGTGCTGATGCTTTTATTGCTTTGCCAGGTGGCTTGGGCACATTGGAGGAAATTTTTATTGTACTATCTAGGGCGAACCTGAATATACACCAGAAACCGCTTGGACTGCTCAACGTTGATGATTTTTATGATTTTCTTTGTGTGTTTCTTGATGATGCTCGGAGAAATGGTGTTCGTGTCAAAACCTATGAAGAACTCCTCTTCACTGCCAGAAATGCTCCGGATCTAATAGACCAACTCATAGCCTATGAACCACAAGTTGACCCTATCCTTTCAAAGATAAATTGGTCCGAGGACGATCGTGGTAAGAGGCGTCGAATTAATCTGGATCTTAACCTTTAATTTCCTGTAGATTTCAGCTAACCAGGTACGACCTTCTTAACTCTCCTTTTACTGTTTAAGACATTGGGGACAATGTCTCATTTAGGTTTGGGGGAGGAAATTAGTTGATTGTACATTGTTTTTAGTTTATGTTGTTTTTATTTTTAGTTCAAAATTTTTCGAAAAAAATACAAAAAAATTGAAAAATTTTCAAAAATTACAAAAATATTTTGTGTTTTTTTTTTTTGTGTTTTAATTTGACTAAAAGGTGAAATTGGTAAGAGATAGCTGAGTAAGGAGTTTCACTCCTGAGACGTATCTCAAACCTATTTCGAAACAAGTTAATTTTTTTATTTCATTTTGAATTATTTAATTTGTGAATTCTCCTTAAAACGGACTAAAAGGAATATTCATATGCTCAGTTGACAAGTATTATCAACATATATAGTAACATACGGACATGAGTTAAAATTGAAAAGTTTGTAATATTCAGTGCTCTAGTTTAATTGGAGGAAGCATCTCAAAAAGCAATGGAGTAAAAAAAAAAAAAAAAAAAAAAAAAAAAAAAAAAAAAAACGTCTGAGATCCGAGTTATTAAGTCTGTAAGGGTGTTTTAACACCTAGTGCCCTAAGCCAACTGGTTTGGGAGTCACTGGCCCAAAGATCGTTACATGGATCGAAGATGCTGCAAAAATATATATATCTGAAGTCTGGGTAATTAAGTCTGTAGGGGTGTCTTAACACCTGGTGCCCTAAAGCCAACTGGTTTGGGAGCCACCGACCCAACACTCGCTACATAGATGGAGGATATTGTATATAAATAAAAAATAGTAAAAAAATCAAAGAAAAAAATCAGAAAAATGAGAAAAATTATTCCATTGCTGCAAAAAGGTGTGAAATCTGATAGAACTTTAGGACAAAAATATTACTCTCTTATCAACTCACTTGCACTTATGACTGTTGTGGGCAAAAATGAGTTGATTAATATTTTGTTAGCTGTGTATATGAAGAATGGTAAAAATAATCGGAGAATTTACTTATTCAGTAATTTAGAATAAAACAAAACAACTAGTAACTTGGAATAGAAGTTTCACCTGATTAGTCACTAACATCTTTATTCTCTTTTCGCTTGTCTTTTTGCTTTTGTGTGCATTAGTTTTAACTAACTTTTTACTTTTGTAAAATGTTTGTGGGTATCATTGCTGTAAACCCTCACGAGACTACAACTCGTCCACTAGGGACACCTAGGGGTTTAAAGGCTTGTTGCATACGCTAAATGCAACCGTGATCCCTACGAAAGTGGCTTAGTTAATTTATTTATGTTATTTTACTCTATGTTTTGCTCGAGGACTAGCAAATGTTAGGTTTGGGGGTGTGATGAGTGATATTTATATCACTATTTCCCAATCATTTGACCTAATATTTTGTATAGTTTCTTGAGTTTTGTGAACGTTTTGATATGTTTTGTGTTATTTTGTAGATAAAATAAGTTTGGAAAGCATGGAGGCAATTTGGGGCAAAAACGGACAAAAATGCGTCAACAGGGATATTTTGGTCTCTTGCGCGTCGCGACGCCCAGGCTTCCGCGTCGCGACGTCTAAAATGCGCCGAACAGTGCTAACGTGCGCCGGGTCAACAAATCAGAATCTGAGAAAAGTTTGACTTTGCTAAAATACGCTGTGACACGTGTCACCATCACAGCTGATCTGCTAACATGCGCCGTGCCACGTGTCAGCATCCTATGGTGCCAATAGTCATCATCGCCACGTGTCGCCACTTCGTCGCCTAGTCATCAGCCATGTCATCGGTCAAAAAGTCAACTTCGCCATGTGTCACGCCACGTCATCTGCCATGTCACAAGGTCAACCAAGTCAACTTGCCACGTCAGCATCAGCCAATCACAGCGTGACACGTGTCGACACGTGTCGCAATTCTATGGTGCCGACAGTCTCTTTCCCACGTGTCGCCACGTCGTCGCCACGTCACCGCAACGTCAGCATCAATAATTGAGTATCCTATCCTTATCTGACACGTGGCGGATAAGAATCTCAGCGACCAATCAGAAGCCGCCACGTGTCACAATAATTGAAGCCCAACCACTCTGCCACGTGTCACCTTATCATCTTATCCAGAATCTTCAAACCAGCGAACCAGAGCGTGCCACGTCGACAAATCGGGCGTCGCGACGCTGAGGACCTGGCTTCGCGACGCTGGAACCAAATTTTTCTATAAATTGAGCTCGAGATTTCAGAATTCAGTGCACCTTCCTCTCTCTTCAATTCCTTCTAAAGAGAGAGCTTCTCTCTCTAGCTCTTTAGTTTTTTTAGTTTTTTTTTTTTATTTTTAGTTTTTAGTTTTGTAAATAATTTTAATTACTTTTTGTAATAATAGTAATTTAATTTTTACTTTTTACTTTTTACAGTTTTTACTATTTACCATGAGGAGGTAACTTCTCCAGCTAGGGTGAAAGGTAATTCTTTTACTGTTACTATTTAGATTAATCTCCCTAAAAATAATATATTCACTATTTAAAATATTGACTTAAAAAGGATACCGCCAGATTAGTCGGTTGGCAATTAATTTTGGTTCCGCCTTTATGGCTGGTTGGACTTAATTTGACTTAATCATGATACCGCCTATATGGTCGGTTGGTATTATTATCACAAGTTTATATATTATTTTATGGGAGATATCTAAATTAGTAGTAGTAAAAGTAATTCCTTTACCTTAGCATTTATTTTATTGTAATTTACTTTTCAGCTTTTACTTTATGTCTTTTACTTTTATGTATTTACTAGCCCTAGTTATGTTTAGTTATCTGGGGTGTGATGAATTCTAATATCACCGGTTTATAAGGGGTTATTTTATAGTTTGGGTAATTTAAAGGTTTACTTATTAAGTCTTAAGCTTAATGCTTCTTGTTGTCTGATCACCAATAAGATTGATGTGGTAAATCTAAAATGAACTAGACATAGGGATTTTAGGTTTCAGCCTTAGATTTAATAGCCCACGATCTTCCTTGAGGATATATAACCCTTTAATAGATTTCCTTACAGGATAGGAATATACCTGTCGGGCGGGGGTAGCCATAATTGGAACTTAAACTTAATGAATCCAGATAATTTGGTTGACATAGACATATAGTTCAATTGGGTTAAACTGGGTATTTGCGTCTGACCATCGACAGAGGCTTTTGCATAATTTAGTGTTCCAGGTTAGTAAACTGATTTATTACACAAACATAAAATAATCACTTCATCTTTTAAATGATATTAGAATGATTCACGACCCTAGATCTTTGTATCTTTTGTTATTTTCCTTAGTATTTTCTTTGTCTTTTTATTTATTTATTTTGTAAAACCACTTTCAACCAATCAAACAATCATTCTCTTCTTCATTTAATTAGATATCTGTAAATAAATAGATTCAATAATTAATAACAATAGTAGGAATTAAGTCATCGTGGGATCGATATTTTTATACTATTTGAACGATACGTGCGCTTGCGTTATACGTGTGTGTTTACGCCGGTCAGTAAACGGCACCATCTTTTTTGTTGTGTTGCTTTTGTTTATTTAGTTTTCTTTACTTGAATTCAATATGTTGTTTAGGTTATGCATGATTCAACCAAGCGCATGGGTTAGTGAGTTAGTTAAAAGGTCATCCATTTGGGAGACAAAGAGCCGAAAAGGCCACCTTTGTGACATACTTCGCCGCGCCGGTTGATGTGTGTTCGGTTGGATGCGAGATACGTTCAATCGGGCATACTTAGTTTGATGTTATTGAGTTATCTATTATATATGGTTCAATCAAGCGCATGGGCTTAGTAAGTGGAATGAAATATCCCTTATGGGGAGGGGTTAAAACCCGTTACCACGATGCTTTGCCGCGCCGGTTGATGTGTGTTCAGATTGGATGTCAGATGTGTTCAATCGGGCATACTTGGTTGATATGATGGTTCTATTCTTGTATGTGTGATGTGACGCGCATGGGCTTAGTATGTTGGTCTAAAGGTCATCTCTTTGAAAGATCAAGAGCCCCAAAAGGTCACCTTTATGGCAGTACTTCGCCGCGCCCTTTTATTTTGTGTTTATGTATTGCGTCCCATTTCATGCATCAGGTCTGTTCCCGTTCGAACGCGTTTACGAACGCAACTCGAACGCGCATGTGTTTTTGCCTTATCATGTGTCAGGTCTCATTTCCGTTCGAACGCGTTAACAAACGCCATACGAACGTGAGCATTCTGTCTCATCTCCGTTCGAACGCGTTACAAACGCCATACGAACGTGAGCATTCTGTTTCATTTCCGTTCGAACGCGTTTACGAACGCTACTCGAACGTGAGCATTCTGTTTCATTTCCGTTCGAACGCGTTTACGAACGCTACACGAACGCGAACACACTGAACTGAGTCTTTTTCATTAGATTTCATGCATAGTTTTCCTTGTAGCTATCTCCACATGTATAAATGCAAATATGTTGATGTATTACAATTCATATGCTTGTGTCATGATAACATTTGAGTATTATTTCTTGCGGTATATCGGATGGAAACCCAGACGTAAATTTCGTAGCCGATTCCGAATGGACGGTAGTGCGGTCTGTACTTGGGCTACAATTCCACGTACCGCTTGGAAAAGTGCCCATATGTGTGCTTGTATGGTTAACATGTGTGCTTGTGTTTTCCTGAATGTGATATGCAAGTAAAGTTGTATGTTAGTTGCTATCTTGATATACGTTAAGCATGCAAATTTAAATGTAAGATATATGTGAAATGCGTACATAATTTTTATTTTACACATGAGAATTTAGAAGCATGATACTCTTGGAAATAAGTGTTACTTAAGCTTGATTAAATTATTACATAAATCCTTTCATTACAAGTAACATAAGTAAGGGACCATTCCGAACCCAACGGTTTGAGGTCTTCCCTTGCGAGGGGTGAGGGCCTTAAATCTTTGTCCGGTTCACACCGGGTGGCGACTCCATGTTATTCAGTACTTCCCAACTAGTGCCGCGAGCCTAGGAACGGCGTCGCCCAGGTCCTGTTGTCTACAGTGTGGCGACTCCACTGGGGATAATGAGAATTGGCCCCGAAATATTGTCTTGTAATGAGTGGATTTATGTTTTAATTGGCCATGTCTATAGTGGATAAGTGAGGGTTTAATCAAGGGCACTTTGAGGCTAGGTAATGGTTTGGTGTCTTCCTTCACTCACTACCTTTCTAGAAGGAAAAGCTGTGAGGATACCTACATGACCATCTACTCGTAGCCTTTGTGATGGACTAATTTGGAGGACTCGTTGTTTATTCCTGACACCAAGCGATAAGAGCCTAAGAGGCTTGGGTATTTAAGTGAGCCTCGCTCCACCTTCCCTCTGGGGAATCTACAACGGGAAATCCATTTGACAGTCTGTCACACACCATAGCTCATTGGCACGTACCTTAGTGTATAAAAAGGGATACGCTCACTTGGTCGCTTCGAACCCTTGAGTGGGGAGACCTAGTTGTGGGCTATCCTTCGCCAGTGAGAGCCTTTGTCCATACTCTTGCAAATCCACCCATAGACTGGTTTGTATGGTTAAAGTAGCAATTATTTCCTTGAGTATGTGCTTATGGACCATCCTCATTTGGATGCAGTTGGACTATTGTCAGAAATGCAGGCTTGCTGGGCCATTTAAACTGGAGCAAGTTCATACTGTATGACTATTAGGCCCAAGGCTTCTGAAATGTTGATGGGCCATTATGTAAAAATTATTATGTTATGTTTGCATTATCTCCCTTCTATGCTTATGTTTGGGAACATCACCGTTTGGATCCATTTGGACCATTTGTCATGGGATATGGGCTTGTTGGCCATTTAAACTGGGACAATAACATATTTCATGACTATTGGGCCAAAAGCTTCTAAGTGATTGATGGGCCACCTTGTGCTTGTTTTCGGAATATTATCATTTGGATTTAGTTGGGCTCTTTGCCATAAGACATGAATCGTTGGGCCATTTAAACTGGGACGGGTTCACCCTTATGACAGTTGTCCCAAAAGCTTCTAAAATGATAGTAGACCGATTTTGTTTGAAAATTTTATTTGATTTAATAATGTTATATACTTCTTATGCATATCATGCATGCATATACCTGTTAACATCCTCTGTGTCTTAAAAGACACCATAGATACGTTTGGGTTAGAGAATGAACCAGACTCACTAAAAGAACAAGTATGAGTGAATCCGATAATGAGGTGTCCCGTATGGATCAGTTAGAGAATGGTCTCGCCAAGATCACTGAACAGTTGCAGGCTTTGACTACTGCTATGGCTGGTATAGGGTGTCTCATGCCAGGGTTCATTCTGGGGATGTGAGGCAAGAGGAAATCTCCGAACAGATTGGGGGATGATGTCCCCGCTTTTGATGATGATATGGCAGAGTATGCCAGCAGGCAGAGATCTGGGTCTCAGACAGAATTGCAGAAACTCCGTGACCAGGTAGAGTCTGTTACCCGTAAGATGAAGGGTAAGGATGAAGACTTACTAGACTATGAGGCGATGACCTTTGAGGAACAGTTGCCTGCTCAGTTCAGAATGCCCGACATGGCCAAGTTTAATGGGAATGGAGACCCGAGAGTCCATCTGCAGCAATATGTCTCGGTCATGAGTTCAGTGGGCTATCACAGCGCCAAGTCCAAAAGATGTTTGGGATGTCACTCGAGGGGGCTCCTGTGGTTTGGTATCATAGCCTTGAGAAGAATGTTAAGGAAGATTGGAGGGAACTAGCTGATGCTTTCTTAAAACAATATGTCACGGACCTGGAGATTGACTTGTCACTCCGTGACTTAGAAAATATCAAGCAGAAGCCGGAGGAAAATTTCAAGGAATATGTGGACCGCTGGAGGAGCCAGCTTCTGAAGATGCAGACCCGACCCTCAGAAAAGGACCAGATCAAAATGATCATCAGGGCACCAAGCCCTCTATTTATGGCAAACTGAGGAGATGACTTCAATGATTACTGATTTCCGACAGCTAAGGGAAACTGTCATGGACATTGAAGAAGAGGAGGCGCCGAGAACCGGAAGTTTTATGACCAGAATAAGAGGAATTTTGGGGGGCATTCTGAGACAAGGCCCACTACTACCGAAGTTGCCGCCATCAGAAATAGGCGATTTTCCACCTTGGCAGGCCTCTATCGAAGGTGTTTGAAAAGTTGAAGATGCAAGGACTCCTGAAACCCTTGGAACCTAAACCACTTCCAAGCCCTGTACCCCACTACCTTGACTTAAACTTATTCTGTTACTTCCACCAACAAAAGGGTCACGAAACTGACAATTGCCCCCGCCTTAGGCATGAGATCAAGACCTCATTGACACCCACAAAATACCTGACCCAGAAGAGAACAACCCAATGCACACAGAAATCCCCTACCTAACTACATGATCAACTCTGGCCTACCCGAACCCTTGTCCTCCAGGCTCTCAACCACTCAGCTTCATTCATTGGGATAAGGGATGACAATGATGAAGAACCATAGGCTGAGGAGAAGGCACTGCTGTTTCTCCAAGTTTAGCTTGCATTTTTAATAAAGACATTGATTTTGTTTGCTTGTTTCGGACATTTTCACAATAATAAAGAAGTTCATTTCGCTTACTTGTCTGAATATCCACTTCTCAACTTGCAACATGAGTGCATGTGACAAAAGCATTCAATCTTGGTAATAAGATGCTCAGAACACGGGGGATCCTCAGAAAAAGCAAGCAAAAATGATAAGTTAGCCGTTCAGAAACTGGGAAGTGAGGACAGTGAGATTGTCAAAACTTGGAAAGGAGTAAGTACATCGAGCCAGTCAACGAAGATAGAATGAAGTAGTTCTTGCATAAGAAGAGAAGACTAAACAGTCATCAAGAGAATTGATAGAAAACCTAACCCAACGGAATAGGAACTTCATCCATGCATGCATACACGTAACGTATTTTGGCATTCTTTTTCGTGTTTGTTTTGTTTTGTAAATCACAGGTTTCAACAACGAAAAAGAGAAAGCCTCAAATGCAAGTCAACCAAAAACAGCGACAGTACAATATCAGTCTGGGGGCGAGGCCCACATCATTATCAGCATGGGTTGAGGCCCACATCAGTATCAGCATGGGCGAGACCCACATTAGTATCAGATGGGTTGAGGCCCACATCAGTATCAGCATGGGTTGAGGCCCACATCAGTATCAGCATGGGTCAGGGCCCACATCAGTATCAGCTTGGGGATGCGTCCCGGGGTTGAGGCCCACATCAGTATCAGTATGGGTCGAGGCCCACATCAGTATCAGCATGGGTCGAGGCCCACATCAGTATCAGCATGGGTCGAGGCCCACATCAGTATCAGCTTGGGGATGAGTCACAAGGTTGAGACCCACGTCAGTATCGGTTTTGAGGATGATCCTAAGGCCGAGGCCCACATCATCAAAGATTGGAATGAACCCAGGAATGAATCCGGGATTGAATCCTAGGGCGAGGCCCACGTCGTCAGAATTATGGAATGAATCCAGGATGAATCTAGGGCCGAGGCCCACGTCGTCAGAGTTATGGAATGAATCCTAGGGCCGAGGCCCACATCATCAGAGTTTGGAAAGAATCCAGCGAAGGAATCTCAGAATTTGGAAGGAATCCAGAGAATGAATCTCAGAATTTGGAAGGAATCCAGAGAATGAATCTCAGAACTTAGAAGGAATCCAGAGATGAATCTCAGAATTTGGAAGGAATCCAGAGAATGAATCTCAGAATACGGAAGGAATCCATAAGAATAAATCTCAGTTTTGGAATAATAATCCGAGAACGAATCTCAGTTTTGGAATGAATCCGAGAACGAATCTCAGTTTGGAATGAATCCGAGAATGAATCTCAGTTTTGGAAAATAATCCGAGAACGAATCTCAGTTTTGGAATGAATCCGAGAACGAATCTCAGTTTGGAATGAATCCGAGAACAAATCACAGTTTTGGAACGAATCCAAGAATAAATCTCAGTTTTGGAATAAATTCTAGGGCCAAGGCCCAAGTCACTTGCAGTTATGGGGATACGTCCCAGGATCGAGGTCCACTACATCACCAACTCAACTCAGCATTGGTAAGTCAAGCGGCAGCTGGCGAGCCAGGTAAGTGAAAATGCATTGCATAAACTTTGATAGGATTGTCACTGTTGTACATACACAAGTCCCATCAAAGTGGGGGCGACTGTAGGCACTGCATTTTACACATAAGTCCCTATGATGAGTCTCATTTTGGAGACACTACCTTTTAAGTCACGGGGGAAACGGACATCGGAAGGGGAAATTCAGAATAAACAAGCTCACTGTCTTCGTTAGTGCTGCGTTCGCTACTTCGTTCGAACGGGAAACAGATTGCGGGTGTTCATGTCGCGTTCGAGGAAGCGTTCGAACGGTGTCGGTAATTCTGGTTTTGCTGCTAGCCTCACCACCCAGCCCATTTAGCTCCCCAAAGCCCATAAAACACATCCCAAATAAATAAAAAAATATTAATTTAAACATTAAACATTAAATAAAACATTTAAGCCATTTACCAATTTTTAAAATAGATATTTACCTAACTAAAACTAAATCATATCCTAATTAAATGCCCAAACTCCTTCCTTTATCAACCCTAACCCTTCTCTAATAAACAACCCCTAACCAAGCTATCTTCTCCTTGACACAGATAATTCACACCCAAACTCTCTCGAAATCTCTCTAGACTCTCTCTACACACCCAAGACTAAACAAAAGAAAAAAAAAAACACTTGACACATACACGAAAAAAGAGAACAAAAGAGCCCCCAACCATCTCCTCCACAGCCGAAAACCACCCCCGTAAACCCCCCACACATCATCGAAACAGCCACCTATACAGCAGCCCTCCACCACCGAAAATTACCACAAAAATCCACACCGTATTACACGCCCAAACAGCACAAAATCACCTTAACAGCAGCCCAAATCCTTTAAAAACAGTAACATAAAAATGCATAGATAATCTTAAAAATAATCAATATAATTGCACTAAGAACCCACACAAACTTGGAATAGTTTATTGAAAACGTTAAAACATGTGGTCCGTGCAGTGAGCAGCAAGACAGAGACCAAATAGGAGCAGAACGGAGTTCGAACCGTAAGGAAACAGCGAAGCAGTGAGCTAGGACGTTGAACCAGTGGACCAGAAAAGTTGCGGAGCTTTACCCCCTTTCGATTTCCGTGGAACGCGAGTCCGAGAGACGCTTAAAAGGTTAGACCTGAGGGTATCTTTCACACTTATTCTCATTTTATTTTCTGGTCATTCATTTTGATTATATTTTCTGTATTTGTGGTATCCGTTGTGTGTATGATGTATGTTGTGGGTATGGATGAATGAGAGATGTGTCAACTCTCGCGGTATATCGGATGGAAACCCGACATAAATTTCATAGCCGATTCCGAATGGACGGTAATATGATCTGTACTCGGGCCACAACTCCACGTACCACTTGGGTAAACGGCACCATCTTCTCTTTGTTGTGTTGCTTTTGTTTATTTATTTTCTTTACTTGAATTCAATATGTTGTTTAGTGATGCATGATTCAACCAAGCGCATGGGCTTACTGAGTTAGTTCAAAGGTCCTCCATTTGGGAGACAAAGAGCGAAAAGGCCACCTTTGTGACACTACTTCGCCGCGCCGGTTGATGTGTGTTCGGTTGGATGCGAGATACGTTCAATCGGGCATACTTAGTTTGATGTTATTGAGTTTATCTATTATGTATGGTTCAATCAAGCGCATGGGCTTAGTAAGTGGAATGAAAGATCCCTTATGGGGAGGGGTTAAAACCCGTTACCACGATGCTTTGCCGCGGGTTGATGTGTGTTCAGATTGGATGTCAGATGTGTTATCGGGCATACTTGGTTGATATGATTGGTTCTATTCTTGTATGTGTGATGTGACGCGCATGGGCTTAGTATGTTGGTCTAAAGGTCCTCTCTTTGAGAGATCAAGAGCCCCAAAAGGTCACCTTTATGGCAGTACTTCGCCGCGCCCTTTATTTTATGTTTAGTATTGCGTCCCATTTCATGCATCAGGTCTGTTCCCGTTCGAACGCGTTTACGAACGCAACTCGAACGCGCATGTGTTTTTGCCTTATCATGTGTCAGGTCTCATTTCCGTTCGAACGCGTTAACAAACGCCATACGAACGTGAGCATTCTGTTCTCATCTCCGTCGAACGCGTTAACAAATGCCATACGAACGTGAGCATTCTGTTTCATTTCCGTTCGAACGCGTTACGAACGCTACTCGAACGTGGATTCTGTTTCATTTCCGTTCGAAAGCGTTTACGAACGCTACTCGACGTAAGCATTCTGTTTCATTTCCGTTCGAACGCGTCGTTACCGAACGCCTACACGAACGCGAACACACTGAACTGAGTCTTTTCATTAGATTTCATGCATAGTTTTCCTAGTAGCTATCTCCACATGTATAAATGCAAATATGTTGATGTATTACAATTCATATGCTTGTGTCATGATAACATTGAGTATTATTTCTTGCGGTATATCGGATGGAAACCCAGACGTAAATTTCGTAGCCGATTCCGAATGGACGGTAGTGCGGTCTGTACTTGGGCTACAATTCCACGTACCGCTTGGAAAAGTGCCCATATGTGTGCTTGTATGGTTAACATGTGTGCTTGTGTTTTCCTGAATGTGATATGCAAGTAAAGTTGTATGTTAGTTGCTATCTTGATATACGTTAAGCATGCAAATTTAAATGTAAGATATATGTGAAATGCGTACATAAGTTTTATTTTACACATGAGAATTTAGAAGCATGATACTCTTGGAAATAAGTGTTACTTAAGCTTGATTAAATTATTACATAATCCTTTCATTACAAGTGACTAAGTAAGGGACCATTCTGAACCCAACGGTTTGAGGTCTTCCCTTGCGAGGGGTGAATGCGGCCTTAAATCTTTGTCCCGGTTCACACCGGGTGGCGACTCCATATTATTCAGTACTTCCAACTAGTGCCGCGAGCCTAGGAACGGCGTCGCCCAGGTCCTGTGTCCTACAAGTACTCATATCCGTTAAATAAATTATTTTTTTGATTTAATAATTTTATTTAAAATTTACTTTTAATTTATTGGTTTTATTATTTTATATTATTTTTTGATTAGATTCTTTTATTTTTTATCTCATTTATTTTTCCTCTCATTTATTTTTTTAATTATTTTATTGATTTAATTATTTTATTCATAATTAGGTTAGATCAACCTATAAAAAAAAGATATTTTAAAACATAAAACCAGAATTATAAGTACAAACAAATAGTTAAATAAAATGTTGATCTTTGAAATAGCAATCTATATTTTCAGGTTCCCACTATGATTATTGCTAAGCTTGTTCAGCTAGTCACGTTAACAAGGTTTTTAAAACATGGCCTTAATACTTGATCGACACCATTATTTACCTTTTATCCGACTCTTTACATTAACATTTTAACTGACCTGATTTCATAGAGTAGGGCGAGCAAATCACTTAAGATCGGTTCCCGACCACTTAGATCGGATGATCGGGACAGTAATGATGACGACAACATCACGTCTCAGCCAAAATGAGAGACCATTGTGACGACCTCAATGAAGACCTCGAGAACATGATCGAGATATGCTTCAGAAAAGACCAAGGTATCCTTTTTTTTACGGATAAGAAGACCGACGTTATCATATCTTTCATGGGGAAATGTTGCAAGTCAGTGTCCGAATGGGATATGGGGAAGTGAATGTAGTTTCAACTAGGAATCTTTATGGGAAAATGAAAACTGTTTCTTGCTATTATAGATAGGAGGGGAAAGCGTGCTTGTAAGGCAGAGTTGAGAGTTGAGGGTGGAGAGTTGAGAGTTGAGAAGAGAACAAGAGAGAATTAGACTTGTAAACACAAGACAGACCAGAAAAAACGTATTTCGGTAATAAAACATCGTCCGTTCTGTGCCCGTGGATGTAGGTTGGATCTGATCCGCCGAACCACGTTAAATCTCTTTGTTGATTGATGTATTTATCTATCTTTTGTCAAATTTTATTTTGGTTTCCTATAAACAAAACAAATTCACAGTTGGAGGAGGATTGTCTCGAGAGTAAAAAACTTTTATTGTCTCTGAGACCAAAATTCGCCGTCAACAAGATATATAAAGACTATTAAATAAGTATAAGAGGAAAAATATAAATATAAAAAATTTAATTAAAAAAATAAAAATAATTTATTTCCTTAAGATTTACGGAATGTACAAGATAAAATAGATATACGAAATATTTCCTTAAGATTTATTTTGATTAATTAATTAATAATTTTTATTAAATAATTTATATCAAAAGTCAATCAAAATGAAGTATTTAAAGAGGGGATAAATAAGTCATTTTGGGGGAGACAATGATAGGGGTGGCTGACACAATAAGGTGGAGAAGTAATTTCTCAGGGGAAAAGCACTACTTTTCCCCCTCCCCTGCAAATTCCCCTCTTTGTCTCTTTATGAATTTACATAATTACCATTCTTCTTAATTTTTTTTCCAAAATAAGTATTTATATATATTTTGTTAAATAATTATTTTGTTATTGTATTTATTTTATAAATTAATTTTTTTGTTAAAATCATATTT
The DNA here is from genome assembly GCA_019454045.1 of Zanthoxylum bungeanum. NCBI lineage: Eukaryota > Viridiplantae > Streptophyta > Magnoliopsida > Sapindales > Rutaceae > Zanthoxylum > Zanthoxylum bungeanum. Next base: position 10,265 of record SKCR01032569.1, on the reverse strand, counting down.
TTTACTCTTTAAATATCTTTTATTTTTACATAAGTAGTGGTAAATAAATTAATAAAGAATAAAAAAATTAAATGAATAAATGAACATAAAATAAATAACAATAAATATAAAATTTGTAATATTTATTAAATAAGAAAAAATAATAGATATATATATAGAGCAAAAAATATAAATATAAATATAAAATAAATAAAAAAAATTATAAAATAAAAAAATTAATTAATAAATCAAATAATATGTTATTTGTAAATTAATATATTAGAGGATAGAGGGAGTGGTAATTATTTTTAAGATTAGGGAGATTTTTATTATTGTAGATGAGAAGATGGAGGGTGTGGAAGGGATAGAAGTAAATTTCGGGTGGGAATTGGGAAGAGCACAGCTGTATTTATTAAACAATAAACATGCAATGCAAGTACTTTCTTGTCTCTATCAATTTCTCGCCGACCCTTTGCCTTATGACATCAGGCTTCCATTTTGTGCTGTGTCGGCTCTTTCTAATTAATGCTTACCAAAGAACATAGGCCCCACCGAGCCCGCCCTTGTAAATAGCAAATTGGACAGGACTAAACGAGTTGTATTTTGTTTATTATATCTGTATAATCCAAATAAAAGGGTATTTTAGTCCTTTCATAAATAAATCGTCAAACCGTGTCCTTATTTCTAGAAATGAATACATGGGGACCCACCCAAATATTAAATTAGTCTAGAAATTGGAGCTGTGTAACAACTCAAGACTTGATTCCGAATCATATTCTCCTTCTCCAATCTCTGACCTTCAATTTCAATACCAACAATAACAATGGCAGAAAGCAAAGAAAACATAGTAATGTTCCCATTCATGGCACAAGGCCATATCATACCCTTTCTAGCCTTTGCCCTTCAAATAGAACAAAGATACAACAATAAATACAACATTATTTTTGTCAACACACCTCAAAATATCAAGAATCTAAAATCATCTCTCCCTCAAAATTCCTCAATTCATTTGCATGAAATTCCTTTCAATAGCTCATCTCATGGCCTCCCTCCAAATTCTGAAAATTTTGATGCCCTTCCTTATAATCTTGTCATTCAGCTCCTTAGAGCTTCGGCTTCTTTGAAACCTGCTTTCAAAGAAGTGATTGCTGATCTCATAGACAAGAATCAAGGCCAGCCTCCACTTTGCATCATTGCTGATATTTTCTTTGGGTGGACTTGTAATGTTGCCAAGGAGTTTAATGTGTTTCATGCAATTTTTAGCGGGACTGGTGGCTACGGCTTAGCTTGTTACTATTCCATTTGGACACATCTTCCTCACAAGAAAGTTAATTCAGATGAGTTTATGTTACAAGATTTTGAAGAAGCTTCTAAGATTCATAAATCCCAATTGGCGTTGAGCATGTTAGAGGCTGATGGGACAGATTCTTGGTCTTTATTTCAGGGAGAAAATTTGGCTGAGTGGGGGAGTTCTAATGGGATTTTGTTCAATACAATTGAAGAGTTTGATCAAATTGGATTGATGTACTTTAAGAGAAAGCTAGGCTTGTCAGTTTGGCCAGTTGGGCCAATTTTGTTATCATTGGAAAACAGAGCAAGAGCAGGCAAAGAAGGTGGAATTTCTATAGAGTTTTGCAAGGAATGGCTTGATGCAAAGGATGAAAATTCAGTTTTGTATGTGTCATTTGGGTCAATGAACACAATTAGTTCATCACAAATGATGCAATTGGCTATGGCATTGGAAGGTAGTGGGAAAAATTTCATTTGGGTTGTTAGGCCACCAATTGGATTTGACATAAATTCAGAATTCAAAGCTAATGAATGGTTGCCTCAAGGATTTGAAGAGAGAATTATAGATTCAAAGAGAGGTCTTTTGGTGCAAAAATGGGCACCCCAATTGGAAATTTTGTCACATAAGGCTACATGTGCATTTTTGAGTCATTGTGGATGGAATTCTGTGCTTGAAGCTTTGATTCATGGGGTGCCGATAATTGGATGGCCTATGGCAGCTGAGCAATTTTTCAATGCCAAGTTTTTAGAAGAGATGGGGGTGTGTGTAGAAGTTGCAAGAGGGAAGACTTGTGAAGTAAAACATGAAGACATGATTGCAAAAATTGAGATGGTGATGAATGAAACAAAGAAAGGGAAGGAAATTAGAAGAAAAGTTTTTCAAGTAAGGGAGATGATCAAGAATGCCATGAAAGATGAAGAAGGTTTCAAGGGATCTTCAGTCAAAGCCGTGGATGATTTTTTCAATGCTGCATTTTCAATGAAGACCAAGACCAATGGAGAAATCAACAATGCAGCTTGAGGCTTGAGAATTGCTTCGGTGTTAAATTGATGTTTGTGTTATGTTTTTTCATATATTATGATTAGTAATTATTCGATAAAAATTTATAAATAATTAAATTTTAATCATCTATTATATAAAAAAAATAAAAAATTGGAATAGAGGTTGTATTGTGTTCTATATACGAACAATTGAACAAATGGCTTTTGGTTTTGCTCTAAGAGCACTCATATATAAACAGAACATTGACATGATCTAATCATAAAATATATATACTGTATTGTTAACAAATATTTTTCACAATGTACATTGTGACTAGTTTTTATTATCATTCTATCACTGTTATGTTTGTTTATCATTTTTCTTGCTTTAAACGCATAGTTTTTAAAATCAGACTGAATCGATTGGTTAAACCGATCGAATTCGGAATTGACCATGAGTCCGGTTAAGTTGAACCTTATAAATTAGGGGGTAAAAAACCGATATGATAATAACTGGTCAAAATTAGTGAAATTGGTGAATCAGCATAACATGTTCTTAATAAAAAATTAAACCAAAAAATAAAATGATTATTTTTTTTTATAATTTGTAATTAATTAAAATTATTCACGACATCGGCCGGTTTCGTCGGTTCAACTGACCGAACCAGTAACCCATTGAACTTTTTAGATAACTAGTTCAATCATTGTTCGGTTTTTGAACATTAAACACATTGTTTTTAAAACCGGACTGGATCGGCCAGTTGAATCGGGTTAACTGAGAACCGACCGTGAGTCCGGTCCATTTGAACCCTAAAAATCAGGGTAAAAATGTAGTCAAAACTGGTGAACTGTCTCGGCTAGTTATTAACAAAAAAAAAAAATTAAACAAAAAAATAAATATAAATATTTTTTCAATTTTTAATTAATTAAAATTACTTATGACATCGATCGGTTACGTCGGTTTAACCAATCAAATTAGTAACCCATTAAATATTTTAAATCACCGATTCGATTTTGAAAATATTTTTTAAACCTGACGACTGACCATGTATTGCATTTTCCTCCGGATAAAAATATTATATTTGATTCATATCAATTTTAATATAAAAGCAATTTTTTTTTTTGCACAAAGGGCGTGGCTTGGTGATGTAGGGTTCATGATCTCACATTGAGGTCTTGGGTTCAAATTTAATGATTGCGTTTCTTATAAGAGCCTGAGACAGTCGGGGGTTTTACCTGTTCCGCTTAAACCCGAAAGAAATGGTTTGACGATAATATTTTCAACGATTTAAAAAAAAAAGTAACAACATTTTTGTCCCCTAGTTTGTTTGAGAATTTAACCTATGTAAATGAGGGGTGTCAAATTCCTCATACCCATCAGGAATTTCTGCACATTTTTTTTGAAATTTTCAGGATTGGACGGGTCCGAAAATAATATTTGAGAATTATCGGATATGAAATAAATATACTTGATCACATTATTGTCGGATTCAGAAAGATGACAATTTTATGTATTTTAGTTGAACAGGTCGAGTGTTAGTATAGATATTTTCGTTCAAATAAATGTAAAATCTCAGTATAAATTGAAAATCACATGAGCCCAATAAATTAGGCGATGTATGATTAAATTTGTTATTTCTATTGATTAAACATGTTAAATACGAATATTGATATCTCCGTATCATATTCGATATGTTACCATCTCTAAAGAGGATCCTTATTTAATAAATTAACTAACATTGATCTCGTGGGAATTTCATTAAGCTAATTATGGGCACTTTATGTTCTTTAATAATAAATTAAAAAAAAAAAAACCATGGTCCCCACAAAAGCATTATTTCTCAGAAGATTCACAATTCACAGAAAAGAGAAAGACAATTGAGAATTTGGAAGCTATTGGATATCTCTGTCCCCCACCTCATTTCCTTTCGGCAGAAACTGCAATCTTTGGGGCTACTCTGTATTTTCCTCTGGACAAAACTACCCTCCCTAGTTCTAAATTCTAACTTCTCAGGCCCAATGTCATTGAGCAATTATATCAACTTTTTCAAATCTTTTCGTTTTGAAAATAAAGATACCCTTTTACTTGAATGACTTACTAAAGCTGCAACTTACGGCCTTCTCCATCTCTCTTTGTAACCTTGCCATTCACGCAGGTAGGAATGTCCGATTAATCAAACTATTCCGATCAATTTTTTTTATAATGATTCGGTTATTGTGATTAAATTAATTTTTTCGGTTAAAATTTTTAACTTTTTTCGATTTTTTCTGTTCTGTTAAGGTTATAGCATTTGTATAACCGAACCGATTAATTAACCGATTACAAACCATAATTTGATTATATATATATATTTTTAAATAAAACGAAATTAAAATTTTTACCTTATGTCTCTACTGAGTGTAGTTGTAGACTGTTTAATTTATATTAATGTGTTAATGTGGATTGTTATTTGTGGAGATTCTGGACTGGTTAATAACCGAATTAACCAAAATCGATCGAAAAATAATGATTAAGTTGGTTAAAGATTATGTATCATCATATGGTTAAATCGATTAAATATTTATTAACCAAATAATTCGGTTCGGTTAAAAAATCAATGATTAACCGACCGAACCGATCGATACACTCCTACACCTAAGATTTCCCTTCGCCATAGCGGACACCCCAAATTATTATTATTATTATTTATTAATCTCAAAATAATTTAATAGTCAAGTGTCCTCATTTTTCTAAAATCATAACGACTAAAGAAATCAAAATATAAAAATTGTCTTAAAGCTCGAGTATTTCAGGGCCGGACCTCCATTCACCTTTTTCATCGTATCTTTTTTTAAAAAAATATCGGGGAAACCCCACGTTATACATATGTATGTGCGGATAAACCGATATTCCAGGTCTTACAAGACTGCTACACATGACTTGAACCTGAGACTTAGAAGACAATATCTGAAAGCTCAAAAGTCTGGACTGCTCCCTTGGGGAATCACTGTATCTTTAACAAAATCTAAGCACCATAAAAAATCTACGACAATCTATCAAAGCAATCACGATCACAATCATCGGACGATCAATATTCATTTTACAGCATCCACGTCAACATTGGGAGCATAACCAAAAACAATAGTTCAAAAGCATTGATAATGATCAAGCAATATCAAAACATTATTATTGTTAACACTGGAAGATGTAAATGGTCCAAAATGATATTGAAAAATGTTACAGAGTTCTACAATGCAAATATCTCGTAAAGTTCCAAAACAAGATAATAATACATACATTCTAAAGTCTAAACTATTACAGCCCTGTGCTCCATTTGTTTATATGTAAAAGGCTATGGATAGTATTATTGTGCTTCGCTCTCTAAACAAATTAGAACGCATAGAAATGATATGTTATGAGGACGCAGATGAACTTCCACCATCGCTCCACCAAAAGCTAACTGAAAAACTTTGAGAAAGAGAGCGCACGTAGTGCCACCATTTTGGTGGGATGTACAGCATTTCGCCTTCGTCTAATATACAGTCAAAAAAATCTAGGTCAAGCACCTTTGGAAACTTTGTCTCATCTATGTTGTCTAGATCAACCTTCAAACAAGAATATCTTCGATCAATATTCAATAATGAAAACTCATGAGCGTGATAGTTGCAAGTGAGTAAAACAAAGCAATGTGGTGATATTTGAGAGTAGGAAACTTTTAGGATTCACAATTTGAGAATAGAGTGTTAGAATGGAAAGGAGTCGAAGACCAGGCACATTACTGCATTTAGTTCAAGTTAATAGCTACCTGACTGGAATTGCTAAGCATGGTTTCAGAGTACGGATAAAGTTCCTTTGACAATGAGGCTGGGTAAAGTCTAATATATTTTTTACCGACAACCTGAGAATAAATAAAGAAAGGATTATTTGAGCAAAAAATCCCTAAATATATATAGTATTTACATAAACCATCCACACAAGCAACCATACATGCATATGAATGAAGTAGGCACAAACACCAAACAGATGCATGAATAACCGCAGAACTTATCCTGTAAATAATCTTCAATGAGAAAACTAATTGAAAACCTAGCATATCTAGGAATATATACACAGCATTATCAGCATTTTTCTTCGGATTAATGAAAGCATCAAAAAATGAAGCTTTATACCTTGTACAAGTATATAAAGGCAAAATAGCCTTACAAGACAATTATCTAATTTGCTGCCGATGTCCATCTGATCCAGTGGCATCTTATCTATCCATATCTATGGGAACAAAAGTGAAAATGGAGAATAATTTTTTCCCAAGGTAGACAGGGAGATAAAGGGTTTAAAGAATCAACAAAAGCATAGGAAAAAGAGCAAGAATCCACCAGTTATTGAACACGAATACAAGTTTCATATTTGATCTCAGGCATTGACCACTTAATCCATAAAAAGCATGACAAGTTATTACGGCGGTATTGCAAATAATTTTTGAGTTTAGCAATATTTGAAAACAGCACACCAGGAAAAAAGAGCTTAAGCACAAACTCCTGAAAGTAGCTATATGTTGAGGTAATGCACAACAAAGAGAATACCTGAGCAAGTATATTATGATGTGGATCATGGTGCAAGGGCGTCACTGTTCCAGCTGGACCAAACCAAGCATTAAGAGACCTCAGCTCCCCACCACCAACAAAACAATAGTCAGGAATACAAATGTCATTCCGTAGTTCGTTGATCTGCCATTTGAGTAAATCAGCAATAGTTAAAATTCTCCATTTACAGTACTCAAGCTATGTACTAATTCAAAACTGTAATGCATACCTGATCAAATAATGGATGCTGAGCAAGATAAGTAGGTACACTACAAGAACTGCCATTCGACTGAATCCTCTCAAGAAACTGGGAAAATGTGATAAGCTCTTGCTTCCAATCTTGGCACAAATAGTTTTTTCCGACCTGCAATGCATTTAAACTTTACCAGTGTTCAGTTATAAAAAAACAAGATCCAATCAACCATTAGTGAAGTAGAAAGGCATCTGCAAAAAGCTCTTTGGGCAGAAAGAATAAAGAGAGGGAAAAAAACTGCTTCAGTCAGACGATTGATATCTCACTACGTTAATAACCAAGTATATTCAACAAGAAATATTCTGAAACTCAAAACTATAATAAATCATAAAAACAGATTGATAAAAAAGGATTAGGAAGTTTTTAGACCTAATGGCACAATTTTTCTAAATAAAAAGACTTACTCTGTGTTTTTAAACATGTATCAGTGGGGGATGATAGAGATTTATGGTTCATGATTTTAATGAGTATTTGGTGGTCATCACTGTTCAGTCTATGCTTGCTTCCTACTGTTTACTGACACTTGCTAGACTTATCAGGGGTAAATTCTGCAAGTCGAATAGCTTAAGGTGCTTAACAAGCCTTATCTAATATGTTATAACTAATCACTAGGAAATTTAACCCTGCCTCCCATTGTGATGGCTTTCTTATTCTAAAAATCCAGAAAATTATATTAAAAACAGTTTGAAATTACATTTAATCATCATCCCTTAAGTTTCCTCACACGTCCTCATCACTACTTGTGTTTCAATTGTATAACAAAGCAAACTTATCACACCTCTAAAGATAGGTTCTACAACTGATCTTCTATTAACATTATGGAGAAACTGATATCATCTTGCTCTTGAAATAAATTTGTATTGTATGAAAATTTCAACATTGAATTTGCCATTACTATACAGATAACTAATAGCTACTAAAAGGATAAGCTTAAGGTACTTATCCTTGATAAAAAGAGAGCATGTAACAGGTCATCCATAGCAACTAATTGACTCTACTGAATGAAATTTATCAGAATTACAGAAAGATTAATTACCTCAACTGGAACCGTGCGGTCACCAGCAACTCTTTTTAGGTAATCCAAGTCATTCCACTTTGTCATAGCTGGCCAATGTGCCATACAATTAGTAATTATAACTGGAGAACCCGATAGAAAATATTCACGTAGAAATCCCTCCAGAGATAAAGCAGACCTCTTCACCACGATCTTACAAGACAAGGACCTAATTGGCAAAATCCGAAGCACCTGCAAGTTCAAAAGCAATACTTTCATTGAGACTGTTTATAGATCTCTCTCCTAGTAACAAGCAAGCAAAAACATAAAAAGCAGGAATACTAAGCTCAGCTGCACAACCATACTAAATTATGGAAAAATCAAAACTTAACAGAAATTTCAGCTACGTAAATTCACGACGAAAGCATACTCACACTTGTACAAGCATTAACACTGTTATTACACACTCACATGTAAGCTTATTTATGTTTTTAAGATTCATGTCTCCCAACATAATATAAGAATGAATCCCATTATATCAAGACTTCCTGCGACCAAATCCATAAAACCTCTATGTTTATTCTATCAAATAGATTGCAAATTACTATAATGAAAATTTCCGGCAACATTACCCTAACATGAATTTTGGAACATTAATTGGCATCAATGTAGTGGTAAACTAATGTGTCTATGTTTGTTTCCAATAAGTAAAAGTTAGCGGCCCTGTTTTCAAAATGAAGCAAAAAGACAGCAATTGTAAACATGCCCTCAATTCTATGGCTGAAAAATTATCTATAAGCTCAATGTTTCTCAAAACATCACACATAATCATAATGCATTAAATTACACAAAAGAAATATAAATTTTTTGAAACGAACCTCACCTCGCCTTTATCAAACTCCTGAGAGACTAATCTCTTAGCCCCTCTATCACCAAAACGCCCATTTTCACCTTCTCTAGCTTTCGACGACACCGTTTCAATAGCAGAATCCAAATCCCTCCTCAACAGCGGCCCGCCCATGATCACTCCCATATCCAAAACCCTAAGCGCCTCCTTAAACTCGCCGTTCCGATAATGGTACTTCGCCACGTGTAAAGACGACATCGAATACGCGTCGCGCCACACCGGCAACACTGAGTGCCAGGGCCCCGAATGCAACTGCTCCCACGCCATCTCACGCGCCGCCTCTGCCGCTCGTATGTCCTCAGACGCCTCTTGCGCCGACAAGCTGACGTAAGCGTAACCGCCGTGCTCCGATATAATCTGCAGGAGCCTCGGCGACTCCTCGTCCATGATCGGCGTCGAGAGTTCGTCCATGGATCGTCAATTGGGCGCGTGCGTGAAATTTTAGGACTAAATTGCAAAGATATTGAAAGTTTGAAAATGAAGCGAGTGAGAGTGAGTGCTGGGAGTCGAGAGTAAGATATTTATAAATGGGGAAGAAAAGGAGAAAATGATTGGAAGGGGGTCCTATTTTAATCATGGGAGGACATGAAGGGGCGGGTGGTGATATTTACGGAGAGATTTGATGAGAGATTTGGATTAAAGTAATATATAATATGTTCTATGTGAGTACAAATCTTTTGTATCATCAATTGTACTCTATTTCGTGCTCCATCAATTAAATTTAAACAATTAATATCTCTCATTAAATGAGAGAAATCTGACTTTAACACTTCATCAATCAAATTATTCTCTCATTTAATGAGAGATATTAGTTGTCCAAATTTGATTTGTGGAACACGAAGTGGAGTAAAATTGATGGGACATAAGATTTGGACTCGTTCTATGTACGCCATTAAAAGTAGCAGTTTTATTTAGGTACTTCTAATTGAGATATTAATATATTAAGATTGTATAATTTATTATTTTTTTATTTTTTGTAAAGGGTTATATAAGATTAAAAAAATATTCAAAAAATACATTGAGCGTCTCATTGATATGTCATAATAGATCTAAACACTTGTCATTTATCGATTTCCAGACATAATTGGACTAGTGAATAACTAAATAAAATAAATAGATGGGAGATATAAGTAGAAGGGAAAGAAACTAACTCTGAGTATCTCTCATAGGTTCACTAATTACTTAACTGATTGTTGCCCGGAAAGAGGAGGACTTAATTATTATTTGTTCATCGGAATCAGAAGTAAAAATTTTGGTGGATAGGAATCCTATAAAAATTTATTTCGAAGAATGGGCCTTTC
>SKCR01032568.1:0-31049 GCA_019454045.1 Zanthoxylum bungeanum | reverse complement strand
TTACAGTTTATACTCGGTATACAATGCCACGTACCACTTGAGAGATTCACACATTTCATTTCATCCAACCTTGTATTCGAGCATGATTGGGTTGCTAGTATGTTATTTATTTTTTAAGCATGATTTAGTCATTAGTATGCTATTACTTTCTATATGTCACTTATTTATGCATGATGATATAGTGAGCATGGACAAATCAAGTTGGATTAAAGGTCCTCCATTTTGAGGGATAAAAAGCCCAAGGGCTACCTTTGCCACGACATTTTACCGCGCCGGACGAAGTATGTTTGATTGAATGTGAGATATGTTTAATCGAGCATACGAGGTCCTATATTATTGTTGTCTTTATTTTATGCATGATGATATAGTGCGCATGGGCAAATCAAGTTGGATTAAAGGTCCTCCATTTTGAGGGATAAAAAGCGCAATGGCTACCTTTGCCACGACATTTTGCCGCGCCGGACGGAGTATGTTTGATTAAATGTCAGATATGTTTAATCGAGCATACGAGGTCCTATATTATTGCTGTCTTTATTTTATATGTATTGTAATATAATGCGCATGGGTTAACTAGGGTGGATTAAAGGTCCTCTATTCGAGGGAAATGCCTGAAGGCTACCTTTACCATGATGTTTTGCTGCGCCTTTTATTATGTCATTTACCCTTTGCATACTATTGCTTTATTTACGCATGCATTGCATTCTTGTGCGCATGGGCTAACTAGGGTGGATTAAGGTCCTCTATTCGAGGGAAATGCCTAAAGGCTACCTTTTCCATGATGTTTTGCCGCACCGGATGAGGTGCACCTGATTGAATGTGAAATGTGTTCCATCGGGCACACAAGGTCCTACATTGTGTATTTGTTTATCCATATGTGTGTTTGTGTCATTTCAGATGCCATTTTGGCAATCTCGTTCGAACGTGTTTCCAAACGCTACATGAAAGTATGCATCCTGCCTCATTCCATTCGAACACGTTTACGAATGCTACACGAACGTATGCATTCTGTCTTATTTCCGTTCGAATGCGTCTCAGAACGCTACTCGAACGCTTGCATTCTGTTTACCGTTCGAACATGTTTACGAACATTACTCGAACGCCCATGCATTTTATTATATCATGCATCAGGTCTCATCCCGTTCGAACGTGTTATCAAACGCCATACGAACGGGAATATTCTATTTATTGTTCGAACGTATTATCAAACGCTACTCGAACGCTTGCATTCTGTTTATCGTTCGAACGCGTTGACGAATGCTACATGAACGCGCACACACTGGACAGATTCCTTCATCATGTTTCATGCATGTTTGTTCCCTTAGTCATTCCCTTCCCCATCATATGCTTAGTTAGCTCTCTTCAATATTATGCCCTTACTGTTATTGTTTATTTACATTTTCCGCATTTATTCGATATGCTCATGAGATTGTGTGCTCGCTTTTATTATTAATACCTTTATAGTTGTTATTAGTCACACTATTGCACTTTATTGTTTAATACGTTCATGAATTATGTATTTTGCCTTCATTTTTTCATTTACGATTATGGGTGTGCAAACTTGCATGTTGCTTAAATTATCTGGTATGTGTTGCATGAGATTTGGTTGTACTATTGCATAAATTCTTTCATTATAAGTGGCATAAGTAAGGGACCATTCCGAACCCAACGGTTTGAGGTCTTCCCTTGCGAGGGGTGAGTGCGGCCTTAAATCATTTTCCCGGTTCACATCGGGTGGCGACTCCATTTTTAGTTCTCCGGTTTAGTCCCCTGCGGGCTACTTCGTACTCCCAACCAGGCCACGAGCCCGGGACAAGCGTCGTCGATTTCTGTGTCCTACAGTCTGGCGACTCCACTGGGGATAGAGAATCGGCCCCAAAATAATGTCTTGTAATGATTGTGATTTGTACTTTAGTTACCCGTGTCTATCGTGGGTTGAAGGGGTTTAATCAAAGGCATTATTAAAACTAAGTAATGGTTTGGTGTCTTCCTTCATTCACTACCTTTCTATAAGGAAAAGCTGTGAAGGCACCTAAATGATCATTACTCGCAGCTCACTGTGACAGACTAATTTGGAGGACTTGTTGTTTATTCCTGTCACCAAGGCGATAAGAGCCTAAGAGGCTTGGGTATTTAAGAGAGTTCGCTCCACCCTCCCTCTGGGGAATCTACAATAGGAAATCCATTTGACAGTTAGTGACACACCATAACTCGTTGGCATGTACCTTAAGGTATAAAAAAGGTGAAACTATGAGTGTTAAATGATTGATTTTTCGTATAATAAATATGCACTTTTAAGTTTTCATCACGCATCATTCCCTATCTCTTCAAGATGATTCATCCTTGAATCATGACTATTGCGAATCTATAAAGATATGAAACATAAAAAAATATGAATTAGCAGAAATCCTCCATTTGGCCTAATTCCACCGCCTCGAAGATTTTAATGCGTAGTAAACCATCAACCCCCAATTATCAACCAAACTCATCATTATCAAGAAGTCATACTGTCACTAAAATAGCAACATTATCATCTTATCATTCCTCTAAAAATTTATGCCAAAACAGCCCCCTCTTAAGAATATTAAATCAACTTGTCTTGTCCACTAATAACCCTATAAAACTAAACCAAATTCAAAAAAAAAAATTTGTGATTTTTTTCTTTCACTTTTTATTTTTAATTTTTTAAGAACATGTGATAAACAAGCAACCCATTAAATCACCTCCTCAATATTTTCCACCATAATTTATGAAGGTAAAGAGTTGAATCTAACTTGATATAAGGTAACAAAATCTAATGGGATAAAGAAAAAGAAAAAAGAAACAAATCTAACAGGATTAAGGAAGAAAATAAAATATGATGGGATTAAGGAAAGAAAAAAAATTTGGCGCAATTAAGGAAAGCAAATAAAATATGGTGGGATTAAACGAAAGAAAATCAAATTTGGCAGAATTAAGGTAAGAAAATAAAATTCTACCAAAATTAAGGAAAAAAATAAAATGGGATTATGGAAAGAAAATAAAATCTAACGGGATTAAGGCATATAAAATCTTATGCTATTATGGAAATTGATTATGTTACAGGAAATAAATCTAACTTATTATGGAAATGTAATTGACTCTATTATGTAACGAAATTGACTCAATTATGGAAAGGGTGAATCGACTCTATTGTGAATACACAACTAACTCTATTATGGAACGAAAACGACTCTATTATGGAAAGGATAAATCATACTCTATTGTGGGAATGAATATTGCGTGATTAAGGAAACGTAATCATCATGATAATTTTTTTTTGTTTTCCAATTCTGCAAAGCAAGGATCCATAAACACGCAAACAATAAGGCAAATTTATGACTAATGACGCCAAAAAAAAAAAACACAAAGACATATAATCTATTCAAGATCGAAATTTGTTTTTTGTATTTTTTGTTTTTTTTTAGAGAACTTGCTGAGCAAAAAATTAAATAAGACTAACAAGATTTTCAACCCTGGAATGTTAGTGCATAAAGGTAGAAAGATCTAGTTATTCTTTGACTAAAAAAAACTTAAAATAAAGATAGTGAAACCTGATCTCAGAACCCTGAGCTACTGATACCAAATGATGTGAACCTGTCTGGAGCAAGCCAAACAAACCCACACGAGATTGAAATCGATCCCCAGAAAGCCAAGACAGTACGGGTTCAAACTCTAAACCTTTGAAGAACAGGCAACATAAACCTAGAGTGCTAATAGAGGAGTCTCAAGTTGAGGGTTGATAAGCTAAATTCAATGAGAACAAGTTGAGGGTTGCTCACAAGCTCACGAAAATAATAAATTTTTATTAAAAGACAGGTTGTTTTAAAAACATAGTCAAAGTTAGCCTTTTATAATGAGGCTTTAACGAAAACCTAAATCTCACAAATAAGAAAAGAAAAAACTACCCACAAGCCAACAAGCGTGTATCCTAAAACTAATATAGGCTAACCCCACATGCATATCCATGGATGTTTGACCTAATTCCCAAATATAATAATAAACCCTAAGTAACGCTCTAATTCAAATAAAATGGATGAATTAAAATAAATGTCAAAATCAAATAAAATAACAATAAACAAACAAATAAATGTGCTAAAGTAGGCCTAAATATCAGGCTGCCCTCAGCCTGAAGAAGGTTCACCCTTATAGGATCGTCCATCTTCAAGCCCATATACAATACAGTTGAGGCTTACACTTGGAGTTGTGAATAGTCGGAAACGACCCTCTGAACTAGTCCATGCATTGCTTCCTAAATCCTCTTAGCTCGAGACCTAATGAATAGGCCCTCTGGAACTTGCACGGTAGTGGTCCATCCATGTGCATCCTACGTCTCATCAGATACGTTTCATGCCCCCATGTTACAATTATGGCGATATTTTCATGTTTTTCGACATATGCAGGTGTACGAGGGGGCGACGACCAAATCTCGGGATGTTTGGTGATGAATGGGAGATGTCTCAATCCCAATCATTGTATATGTAACCTTTTAAGCTAGATAACTTTCAAGTCTTACAATTTCAGTTCACGTTTATAGTTTTAGTCTGCGTTATCAGTTTACAAATTCACAATTACAGTTACGATTAATATTTACACTATCAATCCATGTTACAGCTTTCAATTCATGTGTTGGTGCAATGTCCTTGATTTTAGTTTAAGTTTTTATTTTCTAGTTTGCAGTTACAACTTCATATCATAAGTATAGTTTCTAGATAAAAAATACAGTTATTTTTTTAAATTTACAGTTTACAGGATATGTTGCCTGTTTACAAGTCATGTTTATGGATTACAGTTATGTTTATAGTCTCCAGTTTATTATTCAGCTTACAGTTTACAGTTTGCAAGTAATGTATTCATATTATAATCAAATAAATAGGTCTTAATGCATGCTACATTTTAAAGTTCATGTTGTAGTTTGTAGTTTATGTTGTAGTTTGTAGGTTATGTATACAGTTCACAAATATGGTTATAGTGTATAGTTTTCAATTCATGTTATAGTTGTGAATTGATGCTTACATTTGTAGTTATGAAATTCCAATCATCGTCACAATTTAAAGATCCTAGTATATGTTTTACGATACATGTTACAAGAATTAAGGTTTACGTTTCAAGAACTCATGAGTGAGACTTTATGATATACGAAACAAATTTGGTTGTATAAATTATGTTAATTTGTGCTTAACTTTTCAATATTCACTCACTTAGTCATTCATACGACTTACTTTCCACTTTCAGTTTTGTGTTGCAGGATTTCATCTTTCCAGTAAACAAGCTTTGGAGAAGATGGATACGAACTGTTGTCATTAGGAACATGTTACCAAAGGTCACACATATTTACATATTTGTCTTGATAGGTCAAGTTTATAATTTATGTTTTCACACAACATGATTTTATAGCTTATGTGTCAGTTCATGAATCAGGTTTTACGTGTCATGATTTATGGTCTATAGATTAGGGTTTTCATGAATTACATTTCATTTTTATGCTTATGAAATATAAATTTATAGCTTATGTTCACAATTTACGTTTCATGATTCACTAAGCAAGACGTTTCAAGATTTATAGTTGGAAACTTCATGTTTTACAATATGTGATTTATATGTTTTCACGTTCAAGTAAATAATAGTTTTCAAAATGCCAGTAGAGTACTGTTCCCTCAGCTTCAGCTTGCCTAATGGTTTTTTGGAAGCCCTCATAGGCCATTTAATGAACATGATCAGCTTCCCTTACTTATGCGGTGCTAGGTTTTCGTTAGTTATGCATATGGAGGAACAGTGATACGTAAAGCCCCCATACATCAGGTTTTTAGAGACGGAGATCCGTTTTCAGAAATAGTTTTCAAATACAGATTTCAAAGATAGTTTCCAGAGAGAAGTTTCTAGAAATGAAAGTTTTTAGAAACAATAGTTTTATAAGAGACTTTTAGAAAAGATAAGTTTTACAAAAATATTTTCAGACAAGATTTTCAGAAAAAGAGTTCAGAGTTTTCATATAAGACTATTTCCTGGGAGAATTTTGATTTTAGAACCAAGTATTTTCATAATAGTATTTCAGTTTCCGTTTTAAATTGTCCACTTACTTAGATCGTACAAATGGTCTAACCCCCCACTCCCAGTATCTTTATTTTACAGGTATTCCTAGAGGACAAGCTTGAGAGGATGGATACTGATGGCAGTCACTAGAGGTTGGTCCAGCAGGTCGAGTCAGAGTTTAGTTAAGTCAGAATCAGAATATGTCATATAACATGTAATTGGTTTAGTAAAGTATACACATGTAAAGAGTTATAAGTGTTTATTACTAAAGTTGAGATGTGTAGTGAATTTAAGTATTTAGTTGAAAACATTATACATTTATGATCTTAAGTTGTGCAACGATCCCGTGTATAAGTTTATACATGAAATGAGTTTATCATTGACAAGTAGTCAGAGGCTCAAGGGAATAGAACGGTCTATTCCCCACCGGTAGCATCTTCGGATTGGGGATGCTACAGTATATTCACGATTACAGTTACGATTCATGTTTATAGCTTCCAGTTTATGTTACAGCTTTCAGTTCATATAGTGGTTCGCTATCCTCAATTTCGGTTTAAGTTTTCAGTTTACAGTTACAACTTCAGATCAAGAGTATAGTTTTTAGATCAAGAATATAGTTATCAATTAAGTTTACAGTTTGCAGGACATGTTACTAGTTTACAAGTCATGATATGGATTATAATCAAGTTTGTTGTCTCCAATCCATGATTCAACTTACAGTTCACAATTTGCAAGTCATGTATACAGATTATATTTAAGTTTATGGGTCTCAATGCATGTTATTGTTTACCATTCATATCCTAGTTTGTAGGTAATATTTACAATTCATGTTATAGTTGGAAAGTCATCTTTACAGTTCATGTTGTAGTTTGTAGGTCATATATATATTGGACAATTATGACCCATAGCGTCACTATTTGTAAAATACATTGTGGTTTTTGTACAAATTAACTATGTGACAATGGAAATTGCATTTTATCATTTTGTAATTTGATTACTTAATATATAAATGATAAAAGTCCTTATGATTAATTCCGGATTATTAGATATGAGAAAATATCAATCTATAAAGGTTTAATCATTAAATATCCCTAGTCGTAGTATTATCGAGACTGGACATCGATAATGCGGAATAGACTAGTATTGCACTTGTGCGTGTTATGGAAGCATAACAACATAGTTCTCATATATTTATGTATTGGATACTTATTCAAGTGTGATAAGAGGTTGTGTTTACCGATGGTACGGAAACAACTTCACTCTGGATAGACCCTTCGGGATCCCATTGGTAGTATGACTATGTGTCTATGGGAATCCGAATCAGGGTAGGTGTATTTGGTTTTAACCTGAGACTTACATCACTAGTACTTGCGTCAATCAATACGCTTTGGTTTTGGTCGTCCGGGACTTTAACAGGTTTTGTGTACGCCTCTTCTGGGTTTATTGAGAATCGTAGTGTATTGGGTGTGATGTCAAGACGGAAGTATCACTTCAGTCATATGTTGATGATGATGACGCAGGGTTACATAACTGGTACTCTAATGTGTTGTAACCATCGGGATAATATGACAAAGTCATGATTATCCGATTAAAGAGACTAGTTGCTGGTGAACTGATATATGCTTCGTACGGGGCATACACTATTTCAGCCCCAGGCCTTGCATGTGACATCCGATACTGGATCGCAATACGCAATACTACGTATACTACGCCTGACAAAGATTATATATTCCTTTAAGATTATTTCTGGAGAATTGGGTAGGCACGGTGCTTTGCTAGAAGCCAACCATGTCTCGTAAATATGTAAGAGCATCGTACCAGGTACGTACGTGTTCGCATAGTCCGACGACCGGATTTACTACCAACATATCCAGGGATCTCATGGGTCGCTTCCCGAAGTTTCACCGATGACGTATGATTCGAAAATAATTAATCTAGGATTAATTACGGAGAGATTTTATCTGAGATAAAATACTATTTGAAGAGGGAGAATGATTAATTTGGAATTAATCGATAAAATAATATATTCGATATATTAAATGAAATTAGATTTCATAACAGAATTAAAATTAGATTTTAATTCGGGCGAACGAATTAATTTAGAATTAATTCGCGAGTGACGTGAATAGTAATTTTGCTAAGCATAATTATTTAATTAAATTTGATTTAATCAGGTCGCAACGGAAAATTCGTTAATTTGGAATTAACGAACCCGAGCTCGGGATGTGTTTGCGGGCCCACTCGGATTTTGAATTAAAGTGGGTCCCACAAGTCACATCGCATGTCACTTCAATGATGGAAGTCTTGTCAACTTTGAGTGATTGACATCTAGTCACTATTGGTGATGGGAGTAGTTGGGAGCAATTAATGTAATTTTCCCTCCAAACTTTTTTTTGCTTTTTGGAAAAGCATATACCAAAAATTGGTGAGACTTTTGTATTAGGTTTTTAGAAAACAAAACACAAAATATCAAAAGCTCTCACTCTCCCTTTATTTCTTCTCTTTGGCCGAAACATACAAGTAGACCCGGCTGGCGGTTCGGTTCCGGTTCGGAACCGAACCGAACCGGCCGGTTTCCGGTTAAATGGAACTGGAAACTCGAACCGAACCGGAACCGAACGGTTCGGTTCCGGTTCGGTTCGGTTCATTTTTTTTTTTAATTAATTAAAATAAAAAAATGAGAGGAGTCAAATCATTAAATAAAAAAAAATTTATTAATTAAAAAAAATGAGATTAAATTTATAAAAAAAAAAAAATTATTACATTGAAGAGCTTGAGCTTAAATTTTTTAAAATTTAAGTTGTCTACGTATCCTCCAAGGGTGAGAGGAATCAAATCTCACGTAGTTCCATTACAAGTTTAAGACATATCCCCTTTGTAAATTATAATTTTACATTTATCAATCATCATTATCAGTTGATCCTTCGGCTCCGGGTCCGCAGCTTCCGCTTGCACTTGTTGCAGAAGCATTATCGAACAAATCTTCAAAATCATCGGGGGCATCTTCTTGTTGTCTCAGATCAGCTCGAGTCCAATCATCCACACAAGCTGTTGCTTCTAGAGTGCTTGGATGTAAAGAAGATCGCCTAGCTTCCAATATATTACCTCCCAAGCTGAAGGCTTGCTCAACCGCAACGGTGGAAATAGGTGCTGCCAATATCTCTTTAGCAATAATAGATAAAACATGATATATATTTTGATGCCGGTTCCACCATTTAAGGATTTTAAAATTTTTACTGCATAAACTTTCATTAGAAAACTCAAAATTGTAGATAAATAATTATCTAATTCAGGGTTATTAGTTGTTGTCGTATCCCTAGATTTTTTATTTCGTTGTATTAACCAACGATCCCCTGCGCTAAGTCTTGGTTGAATTACCGGTTCGCTACTACTAGACTGACCTATTGTTCCTAAGTTATATCTTACAATATATCATTAAATAAAATAATTAAATCACTTTTTAAATTCGTCATTATGCTCGTAATATCAATGTCATCTAATATTCCTAAATAACCATAGTAAGCTTGTAAACCACCATTCAAACCTTCTAATTTAAATCTAGGATCAAAACAGCAGCAATAAGATAAAGTAAGGAATTTCTCTAAAATAATTCAACCATTTTACCTTCATAACAGTAATGGCTTCGAGCAAAACAATATCATTAGGGTCGTCACTGTCAACATGTTCATCGAGAGTGCCAAAATATTCAAACTCTCAAGAAGAAATAAATGTGCAGTGGGATAATAAACACCGCTAAAAACTAAAGTAGCATCATTAAAAACTCTTAAAATATCTAAAATTCTTTCACAAATATCCCATTGACTAGGATAAAGTGTGATATTTTGAACATGTTGAGAAAAAAAACTACATAATGCATCTTTGTATTGAAGTGCTTGACATAAAAGAAAATAAGTAGAATTCCAACGTGTTGGAACATCTCTAGAAAATTTAATCGGTTTAATACCATTTATTTTACAAAACTTGGTCCATTCCCTCCTAACTTGAGAATATGACCAAATACAGTTAAGTGCCGTTTTAATAGGATCAAGGAAAGGAGATAATAATTTAGACCGTCTTGCACACATAAGTTTAGGACATGACATGTACAACGAATATGAAAAAATCGACCCCCTAAATTTGGTTGACATATTTCTTTTAAATCATTGATGGATGCAGTATTTGCAGATGCATTATCAAATCCAATGTTAAAATTTTTTCTCCTAAACCATATTCATCAAAAATTACCTTCATCATGTTTGAGTTTCTATAGGTCCCAAGATCAAACCTCAAGCATGAATCATAAGCAAATACAACGACGGAAGTGCGGAATACTTACATCGAGCGGTTGAGAGACGATTTGGCAACAAAAACGAACTGATTTTGCTCACTGCCCACTGCTCATGTGCGCCCACTGCAGCAGTTTGTGCTTCTGTTTTGATCCATTTTGATCAAGAAAAACGAGCTCCAAGCTTCATCAAAACGTTCCTTGCTCATGGGTATACTTCCCTTATCACCTTGGCATGATCCCGGAGTGTGCTAGCACTCTTGTTTTGCCACAAAACGCACTGCTTCCCTCCATTTTGTTCACGGCAGTCCAAGAAAACCAGAACAGAAAATGGCGTGAGAGAGGAAGAGAGGAGAAGAAGAGGAGAGAGTTTCTTTTTAATTTTCTTGTTCTCTTTTGTTTCAAAAACGTGAGAGAGTTTCTTTTTAATTTTCTTGTTCTCTTTTGTTTCAAAAACGTGAGAGAGTAAAATGAAAAGCAAAAATGAATTGATATCAAATACCAAAATGAATTTTTTAATCAAAAACCCTTCAAAAACCGTGAAAGGTTTTTCCCTCCAAAAGAAAATTCATCATTTGCCATCATTATCACATTGAGAATAGAGACAATGTATCATCCCTTAAAGGTGACTAGATACATCCATCATCTATTCGTATCATGTAATGAGATATCGCGATGTGATTTGCGGATTCCACCCGTTTCAAAATACGAATGTGTCCGCAAACACTTTCGGGCTCGGTTTCGCTAATTCCGAATAAACGAATTTCCGTCGCGACGAGAACTAAATAATTACGCCTAGCGAAATCACTATTCACGTCGCTAACGAATTAATTCTAAATTAATTCGCTCGCCCGAATTAAAATCTAATTTTAATTCCGCGTCGAAATCTAATTTCGTTTAATAATATATCGAATATATTATTTTATCGATTAATTCCAAATTAATCGATCTCTCTCTCTCTCCTAATAAGGCATTTTATCCAAGATAAAGTTTCTCCGCAATTAATCCAAGATTAATTCTCTCTCTCATCATATTAATCCCAGATTAATATAAGTGCGAGTCATACGTCATCGGTGAATCTTTGGGAAGCGACCCATGAGATCCCCGGATATGTTGGCAGTAAATACGGTCGTCGGTGTATCCGAATCACATACGTACCAAGTACTACGTTCTACCGATTTACGAGACAAGGTCGACTTCTAGCAAAGCACCAAGTCTTCCCAATTCTCCGGACATATTCTTATAAGAATATTAAGATCTGTATCAAGCGTAGTATACAATTGTATTGTGCATATCAGCCCAGTATCGGATAGTCACGTGCTAGGCCTGGGGCTGGATAAGTGTCTGCCCCGTACGAAGCACATGTCGGATGTCTGGTAACTAGTCTCTATAATCGGATATACATGACCTTGTCATAATATCCCGATGGCCGCGCAGCACTTAAGAGCACTAATACCGTATCCTGCGTGACATCATCTCCAATATGACTGGAGTGATACTTTCGTCTTGACATCACATCCAATACACTACGACTCTCTGATAAACCCAGAAGTGGTGTACTCAGAACCTGTTTAAAGTCCCCTACCACCAAAACCAAAGTTTATCGATTATCGTAAGTATTAGCGATGCAAGTCTCAGGTTAGGACTATACACACCTACCTTGATTTCGGCCTCCCATAGACACATAGTCATAATACCAATGGGATTCCGAAGGGTCTATCCAGAGCGAAGCTGTTTCCCGTACCATCGGTGAAACACGACCTCCTATCGCACTTGCATAAGTCTCCAACACTTATATATATGAGAACTATGCCGTTGTGCCCTCACAACGCACACAAGTGCAATACTAGCCTATTCCGCATTATCGATGTCTAGTCTCGATAATACTCCGGCTAGGGATATTTAATGATTAATCATTCGGGGACCGATACTGTCTCATATCATCTCAATCCAGGAACTAATCATAGGGACCTCTCTTCATTTATATATCTATGGTGATCTAATCACAAATGATGAGAGTGCAATTTCTTTGTCACATAGTTAATTTGCTACAACAACACAATGATCTGTGCAAATAGTGACGCTATGGGTCATTTTGTTCCAACACATCATTCTATAAATATTATGTGCAGTATGTTGGTCATCAAAAACTCTAAATGCAATGAGTCGTTTTTGCATGGTAAATGATGCATCAATCCAATGACAAGTCACACCCCTGTATGAGTGTGTTTGCCAATGGTCACTCCAAATATCAGAACATATAGAAATACGACCTTTCATCTCTTAAATATTTCATTTAAAATAATTTTACCATCTTTATATAATTTGAAAATATGACGTTTTGTTGTGTTTCGAGTCATTCTACATGCAGCAGGGTTTAAAGCATTATGCACGTAATTAGTAAAATGAAGTTTTTCACCAAAGCTTAAAGAAAGATGTGCCATACATGTTAATTTCGCAAATTCTTCTCTATTTTTTGCATCAGAATATTTAAATAAATCTACACTACTCGTACCTCTACTAGATGATGCGTACCTGGCCATTTGAGTCTGCGTCGTATCAATGCCAAATTCAACCGGATGATGTTCTCCATGTACTTGATCATATTTCCGTATCCACCAGAAAATTTATAGATAACCCCACAATAGTTGCAAATTGCTCGTTGTGAACCATCGTCTAGGCGTTCCAAATAAAATGAATTTTGAAAATATCGGAGGACCGAGCCTTAACTTCTCTTCTCCGTGATTGTGCACTGACACTGGGGCCGCTCTCTTGGGTCGGCATATTTGACATTATGTTCTCGGATGAGCTTGCCATTTGAATAATTGTGATGCGAATGCCGAATGATAACAAATTAATTAACAACTAAAATAAGAGAATTGTATTGAAGTAAGATTGAGAATAAGAGATTTATAGAAAATGAGAGAGTTGAGAAATTGGTGTGATGAAATTATGAAAAATGAATCCTATTTATAGAATTTTAGAATTTTTTGATACCAAAAATGCCCCTAAATATAACCGTTTTATTACCGTTATTAGGGGTACATTAGTAATTTTTATTTTTATAATAAAAAAAATTTTATAATTTTATTTTATAATTTTTTTTTTTGCAGGGAGCCGTTTGGCAGGGAGCCAAACGGCTCCCTGCATCCCCCAACGGCAGTAGCCGTTGGGGGAATTAGGCCCCCAACGGCTACTAGCCGTTGGGGGCCGTAGGGTTCCTGTTGGAACCCTACGGTTCCAACAGGAACCCGACGGTTCCAACCGGAACCGTTCGGTTCCGGTTGGAACCGTCCGAACCTGTGGAACCGTACGGTTCCACCAGTTCGGACCGGTTCGAGTTGGGGTGGAACCCCAACTGAACCGGTCCCATTCCGGTTCGGTTCCGGAACCGGAACCGGTTGGGGTTCCGGTCGGTTCGGTTCCGGTTCTGAATCGGAACCGTGGCCGGGTCTACATACAAGGAAAATAGGGAAATTTTGTTGCAAAAATTTTCCAAAGCTAGCACTTAAAGAATCATATAAGGTGATAGGGAAACCATTCCCAAGAGCTTAGAATCTCAAATCTCAAAGCTTGGAGCTGGGATTCATCAATTAAAGAGGAGCTTGGAGGATCTTCTCAAAGCAAATTTTTGTTTACAACGCATCCTACAACCGTTTTTTGTAAGTATGTTTCCGCCATTCTTACTTCTTGTATTCACAAGTTTCATGCTTTATATGATCTTTGGATGACCTTAGAAACCCAACAATGGTATCATGGAGCCTATTTGAGCATGAAATTTGATTAGGGTTTATATACTAAAATTTGGGTATTTTTTTGATAACTTAGAGTTATATATGATCAATTTGATGAAAAATTAATTGGATTAATTTTCCCCAATCATGAAGGCTTGGCCGAATGTAATGATAAACCCTAGGTCAGGGTGATTTTATTTTTTAAATCATTGGATGAGTTTAAAGACATGATATATATTGATTTGTGATTTAATTGGATTGAAATCAAAATCGGATATAAAATCCTTATATTGCCGTGAACAAAGAAGCATGGAAATGAATTGATTTTGTTTCAATAATGTTGGACATGTGTTGAAAATATTAATGCATGATTAATTAATTAAATTGATATTTTGGAAATGTTAATTTAGATAATTAATTAGTGCAATACACTTTAATTAATTAAATTATGAAATTTGGAATATTAGAATTTAATTAATTGGGCTTATTTTGGAATTGTGCTAAAGATGTTGTATTTGGGCCTAATGGGCTTGGTTGGGCCAAGTTGGTTTAGGACAATTGGATGGATCCAAATTGGGCCTAAACCATTCCAATAAGTCCAAATATAAATATGGGCCTTTTAAAATATAATTGGGCCTAATGGGCCAAAATTGATTTCTTGGCAATATGGTGATTCCTTATTGGGCCTTGGTATTTGGGTTTGACCCATATTGACCAAAGCCCATGCCTTAAGAAATTAATTGAAAGCCCATTGGACTTTAATTAAATAGACATTGGATGTTAATTGGGCTTTGAGACCCATTAAGATTAGATTTAAAATCTAAGTCGTAAAGGCGCATTAAAAGTGTAATTATTTAATTTGGAATTAAATATAGAATTAGTATTGAATAAAAATTAAATTAGATTTAAATTGTAGTTCGATATAATTCAAGAATTCGTACTTGAGTACTTATTCTTAAACGAGTTGGACTCGTGCAAATCAAATCGTTGTTTGAACATTGGATGATCACTTTATTCAAAGATTAATTAATTGGATTAGATTGATGAATAACATGCTTTGTGTGAATTCGTGGATGTGTTGTATGAATAATGTATATCAGATGGATATTAGAAGGGAAATGGCAATTAGGAAATTGTTGTAAAATTAGAATTTATTAAATTGGACTTGCGTGTCCAGTCTTTATCTCACAATTCTTTGTAATTCTCTTTCACCTAATTCCTCCAATGTTAATGAGGTTTCTTTAATTGTATTATGTAATTGGGTAGAAGTTAGAATAGTGCTAGCCGAGGAGAGGAAAGTGAGTGATTTGTTCTAGGAAAAATTTGTGAGATATCTATCCGAATATCATTATTAATTTATTTACCGCGCCTTATTATGCTTTTAGGATGCATGCTTAAGGGTGTATGATGAGACCTAATCAAAGATAATAATTGGTGCCAATTACGAGAAAAACCATCAATAAATATTAAGCGTTTCCTTCCATGAGTGATTATTTCTCAAGATCCAAGATTGGCACTGGTTTGTTGGCCAAAGTCAAGACCTTTTTCCATCGCATATGGTTTGAATCACGAAGGCTTTGTTCCATATCGTATGTCTTGTCCAAGTTGTGATTTGTTGGCCAAAGTCAAGATCACTTCTTGTCCATCGACATCGATTACGAAGCTTTCCAAAGTCAATGGGTCCCGCTTAACTGGAATCATTAAGCTTGTTGTGCCAAAGCCAAAGCTTAGTTATTTAGAGGAAAAGGTTAGGAAAAATATATTGGATATATTGGCATATACATTAAATATATGTCAGACTTGGAGGTCCACCTACCGGATTTAGGAATTAGATGAGATCCAATTGATCTTAGAGATCTACCTAGTTAATATCATACAGCTTATTGGCCAAAGTCAAGGTTGTGTGTTATTTAACGGGATGCTAGCCCACTAGGAAACTAGGTTTCCGAGTACTCAACAGAGGGTTAGAGGCTCGCCAAAAAATAGTGGGAGGCCAGTATTGAATTTTCAATTTCGTTGAAATACTTGGCTTTACGCGCTTTCAAAATATTTCGTCAATTATATTATTAGTTGGACTAATATTTTATTAATTTTTCTTGTAACAGTTAGAATGTACCCATACGTCGTATTGATAGTTTGACTATTGCAATTAGATGACAGGAAAGTTAAGCATTAGAGATATTATCATGGGCGACAATGTCTTTAATGGCACAAACTTTCAAGATTGGGACATGAATCTCATGATTGTCTTGGGATCGAGAAGTTGCTCTTACAATATGAGAGACTGTGAGTTCCTAATTAGGTCCCAAGAATCATCCAAAACAAGCAAGAAATTGCATGAATACATCAAAGGAATAAGGCGGAATCATACTCACATTGAATGTTTGATGCTAGGAAGAACAAACCATTTTGCTCCATGTTGAAGCTCGGTTTTGACCTCCAAAAACAGCAGGGACTGCTCGGTGGGGGCTATTGATGCTCCAAAAATCGGCCATGGAAGACCACCATTGAAGCTTCAAGCTTCAAGCTTCAATAACAAATCCAAGCTCATAAATTCGTTTCCCTATCACCTATGTATACCCAAGTGTGTGCTAGCACTACTCTTCTTCATTTGCTTCTCAAAATTCGGTCAAACCATAAAAATTAGGAGAAAAATGGCTCCAAGCCGTGAGATGAAGAAGAATCGGCCAAGGAAAGACCGTGAGAGAGGTGAAGGGTTTTTGGCTCCAAAAGCCTAAAACCGTAAGTATTTGAAAGAGAGAGAGAGTTATTCTTTTGTATATCATTTTATTTATCTTTATTTACAAAGTAATATAAATAAAATATATACAAAACTTTTAATAAAAAAGTCAAAAGCAAAAGCAAAAAGCTTTCAACTTTTCACCCATCACTTCTCTTTACATCAAGTCACTTCACTTAATAAAGTGACAACTTGTCATGTCACATCACTCAAAGTGACAAGTGATTTGACAATTGACGCGACTAGTGATTTGACGCTTGATGTGACTTGCGTGCCGCACTCGAATTCGAAATGCAAATGCGCTCGCAATCACTCCGGGCTCGGGTTCGCTAATTCCAAATTAACGAATTTTCCGTCGCGTCGTAATTAAATGATTACGCCTAGCGAAATCACTATTCACGTCGCTAACGAATTAATTCTAAATTAATTCGTTCGCCCGAATTAAAATCTAATTTAATTCCGCGTCGAAATCCAATTTCGTTAATATATCAAATATATTATTTTATCGATTAATTCCAAATTAATCGTTCTCTCTCTTTAATTAATATTTTATCCCAGATAAAATATCTCCGTGATTAATCCCAGATTAATTTTCTCTCTCTTCTAATTAATCCCAGATTAATTAAGTGCGAGTTATACGTCATCGGTGAATCTTCGGGAAGCGACCCATGAGATCTCCGGATATGTTGGCAGTAAATACGGTCGTCGGACTATCCGAACACGTAAGTACCTCGTACTACGTTTATACCGATTTACAAGACAAGGTTGGCTTCTAGCAAAGCGCCATGCCTACCCAATTCTCCAGAAATATTCTTACAGGAATATATAGATCTGTATCAAGCGTAGTATAGTAGTATTGTGTATATCAGCCCAGTATCGGATAGTCACGTGCTAGGGCTGGGGCTGGATAAGTGTCTGCCCCTCCGAAGCACATGTCGGATGTCTGGTAACTAGTCTCTATAATCAGATATCATGACCTGGTCATAATATCATGATTGGAGCGCATCACTCAAGAGCACTAGTACCGTATCCTGCGTGACATCATCTCCACTATGACTGAAGTGATACTTCCGTCTTGACATCACACCCAATACACTACGACTCTCTGATAAACCCAGAAGTGGTGTACGCAGAACCGGTTAAAGCCCTGTACCACCAAGACCAAAGTCTACCGATTATCGTAAGTATTAGCGGTGCAAGTCTCAGGTTAAGACCAAATACACCTACCCTGATGTCGGACTCCCATAGACACATAGTCATAATACCAATGGGATTCCGAGGGGTCTATCCAGAGCGAAGCTGTTTCCCGTACCATCGGTGAAACACAAACCTCCTATCGCACTTGCATAAGTATCCAATACTTAAATATATGAGAACTATGCCGTTGTGCCCTCACAACGCGCACAAGTGCAATACTAGCCTATTCCGCATTATCGATGTCCTGTCTCGATAATACTACGGCTAGGGATATTTAATGATTAAACCTTCGGGGACTGATACTGTCTCATATCATTCTCAGTCCAGGAACTAATCATAGGACCTCTCTTCATTTATATATCTAAGGTGATCTAATCACAAATGATAAGAGTGCAATCTCCTTTGTCACATAGTTAATTTGTACAACAACACCATGATCTGTACAAATAGTGACGCTATGGGTCATATTATCCAACAATCTCCCACTTGGCACATAGCCAGTCACTCGAGTGTCCAACACCCGAACTATGTACGGTTGGCTCAAATTGCTGAGAAAAGGTTTTCGTCAGCGGATTTGCATGATTATCATCCGATGCGATTTACATGATCATCACATCGCCACGATGTATGATCCGAACAATCAGATGAATATAGAAGTATATATCTGGATCGTCGATGAGACCTTTAATTCCTTAGTCTGTGCTGACGCCTAGCTCAGCACTAACAGAACTATATCTAATCTAATTAGATTTATTATCGACCCAAATAGCTTCTATTGCTGCCTCAGCTGCAGCAATAATCCGTATTTGTTGTTTATTCGGCAACAGAATCTTGCTCGGAAGATTTCCAGCTCACTGTTCCGTTATTCAAACTATATAGTACCGTTTGCGACTTTTAGTCGTCTTTATCAGTTATAGGAAACTTGCTACAGTGACCCCAGTCACTTCAAGTTCTCCTTCTCCATAGACTAAGACAGCATCCTTAGTTCTCTAAGATACTAACGGATTTTTAACATTAATCCAGTGACTATCACTCGGATTGCCCTGTTTGTGAATCCATATGCTCAAAGCGTATGATACACCAGGTCTTGTACATTTTCAATGTACGGTTTCTAGGAGAGTATTTCGAAAGCCAAGCTTTCGCCGATATTTATTTTATGGGAATATCATTTCCAAGAAATGACGTATTATCATTATTTTATAGGACAGCCACTGTCAGTGCGCTCCCACTAACCCTCTTATTTACACAAGAATCATTTTCGTTTTGAATTAAATCATATACCATTATGATTATATCAAAACGATAATTCCAAGAACCTAATGCTTGCTTCAATCCAATCATGGATCGAATAACAAGCATTATCCAAATGGATTTACCGTGGCAACAGGTAAAAGGTTAATCGTAATCAACACAATGTTGATAACGATACCTTTCCGTTAAAGCCTTGCTTTATACGTTGGTATGTTGCCATCCATGTATGTCTTCCTAGAAGACTTTTAAGTACCATTAGGCACAATGCCTTGTGGTACATCAACTAGTATCCAAACTGGTTGATATACATGGAATCCATTTCGGATTATATGGCACTTTGCCATAATTAGGGAGTTGATATCTTGTATCACTTCCTCATACGTAGTCAGTTGGTATTCCTCAATAAGATTCACATCTTTATAGGTTAGATCAGAAACCCATACCCCAGGTTGTTTTCCGACTCTGTCCGACTTACGCGGTTCTTGTGTATTCGAAGATTAATGGTAATAGTTTCATCCTGATGAACTATTTGTGTTCCATTAAGATTCGGTGCCTTGAACAGTATTACTCTGATTTCCATCGAGTTATACTATCCTCCCACTTACCACTGCATATCGGTATTCCTATCAGGAAAAACGTATGGTGAGCAACAATCTAATTGTTCTCTTGTGAGGTGTATAAGTACAATACTTATGGTATCCCTAGGATGACCTACATTTGGCACTTATCCTATTTGGGTTTTAGTTTGGTATCATCCAAACATATGCCTAGCATACCCAAATTATCAGGAATGAGAAACCCGGTTTCTTTCCCGTTCATATCTAATATGTATCTGTCAAACAGATTTTATGGAACCTTATTCAAAATAAGTTCTTGCACTGTTTAGCATATCCGTCGAAGGAAATGGTAGCTCAGAGCGACTCGTGATTAACCTTATCATGTCTAACAAAATTCGGTTAATCTGTTCGGACACACCATCAAACTGACGTGTTCCGGGAGGAGTCCTTATTTGAAAGAATATTATACTCTTTCAAATATACTAGAAACTTATTGTTTAAGTATTATTCATTACGGTCTTACCGTGACGGTTTAATACTTTAGCCGATCTATTTGTCTATTTCGTGTCGAAACTCTAAAAGTTTCCGATTTGTGTTTCAAAAGAAACACATAACCATACGCGATGCCACATCCGTACAGGTCACGAAATATTCATATCCATATCTAGCCTAGCTAGACATGGGCCCACTTGCTTCACTATGAAGTAGGGCTAACAGATCGGTGGCATTTACACTTTTACCAAGTAAATAGTGTTTTAGGCACTTTGCCCAAATAGACTAGATTCGTAGACTTTATTTGAATGGAATCAAATCAGTCCTGGTATCGCTCTTCAAAAGTGCGGATATACGATTCTTGTTTATCAGTGTCCCTGACAACTATGCCACAATTAAGTTTCTTAACTGATCAAATCAGTTTGAGCTATTTATTTGTCATGTTATATATTTGAGATATATTTATATTCAAAATATAAATCCTGTTATTCACATCTAATGTGTTTATCTCAATATCATCTTTATATAATGAAACACTTTAGTGTTCTAGAATATAAAGGTACACCCGCAGCGGGTTATACGCGATATAGAGATAATGTTTCTAGTCAAACTAGCTACATTATAACAGTTCTAAATTTAAGTACTAACCCGAAGGTAGTTCCTAAATTCAGATATCTACGGTTAAAACAGCGACTTTCGTCCCGTTTTCAATTCGCAGATAAATCTCAATTGAAGTCAGTATCCTGTTCAAAATAGATTCTGAACATCAATATATATTTTTGTACCACACTAAGTATCTAAAATCCATTTTAATACTAGCTGTGAACATAATTATGACAAACATAATGGATTAAGCACTTAAGTTATCATTACATGATCTTCCAAAGATTATGCTCTACTATTTGCTTAACTCTGGGCTTAGGCATAATACGTTATTTTATCAAATAAAATAACTTATTATTTTTCCAGGACCATCCTGAAATTTATTCCCAATTTGAAAATTAAAGTCGTTTAAATACATTTTCACCCAGGATTATGTCTTAAACACTAATCTTTCATTTTTATATCTTGATTCTAATAGTCCAACTATTTAATCAACGATTTGTGGTACTATTTATTATAATGATTATAATAGTCCAACTATATAATCAAATATAATCTAAATTAATTAACCTCAATTACATTGATTACTATAGTCCAACTATAAAATCAACTGTAAACTGAAATTAATTAATTCAAATATATGATTAATATAATCCAATTATATATAATCAAATATAATACAGTCCAACTGATTATTAAAACAACAATTTAAATATTAGTCCAACTAACATTTAATCTAACGACGAAATAATTTGAATGAGCGCGTATGGCGAGTAATTGAACGAGTATTGCAAATTCAATTCTTGCCTCCCACTATTTTTCGGCGAGCCTCTAACCCTCTGTCGAGTACTCGGGAAACCGTGTTTCCTAGTGGGCTAGGATCCCGTTAAATATCACACAATCTTGACTTTGGCCAACAAATTGTATGATAATTAACTAGGTAGATCTCGAAGATCAATTGGATCTCATCCAATTCCTAGATCCAGTAGGCGGATATCCAAATCCTAAACATATATCTTATATATGCCAATACATCCAATGTATTACCTAACCTTTTTCCTCTGAATCAACTAAGCCTTGGTTTGGCACAACAAACCTAGTGATCCCAGTCAAGCGCGACCCATTGACCATGGAAAGCTTCGTAATCAATGTCGATGGACAAGAAGTGGTCTTGACTTTGGCCAACAAACCACAACTTGGACAAGACACTGATATGGAACAAAGCCTTCGTGATTCAAACACATCTTCGACGGACAAGGGCTTGACTTTGGCCAACAACCCATGCCAATCTCGGATCTTGAGTAAGAATCACTCAATGGAAGGAAAAACGCTTGATATTTGATGAGGGTTTTTCGCGTGCAAATTGGCTACCAATTAATTATCTTTGTTAAGGTCTCATCATCATACACCCTTAAACATGCATTCTAAACACATAATAAAGCGAGTATGAAAATAAAATAATAATGATATGCGGATGGATACTTTACATTGATCCTAGATCAAATCTCTCATTTTCTCTCTCCAAAGCTAGCACATGTATTTACTTCTACCCGTTACACTACACTTCTAAAGAAACCTCATTTACATTGAGGGGAATATGTGAGAAGAGAATACAAAGAGTATAGAGGTGATAAGGCTGGACACGCAGGTCCAATTAATAAATCAAATTTATTACAACAATTTCTAAAATTCCCACCCGACTAATATCCATCGATATACATTATTCATGCATCACAACCATGTATTCATACAAGCATGTTATCAATCAATCTAATCCAATTAATTAATCTGATAATTAGTGATCATCCAATGTTCAAACAACGATTTGATTTTTGCTCGAGTCAAACTCGTTTTGCGAATAAGTACTCAAAGTACGAATTCTCGAATTAAATTAAACTACATAATTAAATCCAATTTAATACGCATTTAATTCTAATTCACTATTCAATTCCAAATTGAATATTACACTTTTATTAACGAACCTTTACGACTTAAATTCCAAATTTAATCGCAATGGGTCTCAAAGCCCAATTAACATCTAATGTTTATTTAATTAAAGTCCAATGGGCTTTTAATTAATTTCTTAAGGCGTGGACTTTTGGTCAACTCGGGTCAAACCGATAACCAAAATCCAATCCGGGAGTTACCCCATAAGCCTTTAAATTAATTTTGGCCCATTAGGCCCAATTAAATAATTAAGGTCCATTAAGTCATAATTGGACTTTATGGATGCGGTTTTAGGCCCAATTGGATCCAACCAAATTTGCCTAAACTCAACTTTGTACAACAAAGCCCAAAAGCCCAATCACAACTTAAAGGCCCAATTTCCAAAATAAGCCCAATTAATTAACTTATAAAATTCTAAATTCCATAATTAATTAACCTAAGTGTAATACACAATTAACCACCCAATTAATATTTCTAAAACATCAATTAGCATACTTAATCATGCACTTTAACATTAAATAGTGTCCAACACATTTATTAAAATCAAACCCAATTTACATGCTTTGTTCTCGGCAATTAGGGGTTTTTCCAATCCGATTCGGTTTCAATCCAATTGAATCCACAATCATCATTTCCCAAATCAATTCAATCATCCAATGAATTAAAATCAAAAAACACAATGAATTTAAAATTCAATTGAATTCGGCCAAGCCACTTTAATTTGGGAAAAATGTTCCAAATCAAATTCAATCAAATTGAACTTCAAACAACATTACCCAATTGTTTTAAGTCATCCAATGATCAACAAACAAAATACCAAGAAATTTAGGGTTCTTTAATTTCGGCCAACATAAGCAATTTGGGGAAATTTGTTCCAAACACAATTTCAACAAATTGATCCAATCAATCTTAAATTAAACATACTTTAAGCATTCTCATTCATCCAATTCACAAAATATGCTCAAAATCAAGTTTACCCAAATTTTTCACTTTATGCCACATAACAAATTGGGGAAATTTGTTCCAAACACAATTTCTTCAAATTGATCCAATCAATCATTAATTCATCAACATTTAAGCATACTTAATCAATCAATTTAATCAAATCATGCTTCAATTGATTTTACCCAATTTGTCATGCCCAAAATTTAGGGAAATTGAATCCAATCCAATTTCATGAAATTGATCATGCACAACATCAATTCAACCTCATTCAAGCATACTATACTAACAATTTAATCAATTGATGCTCAAATTGAGTTTACCAAATTTTGTCAACTTTGGCCTACACAAAAATTGGGGAAATTTGTTCCAACACAATTTCTTCAAATTGATCTAATCAATCATTAAATCCAACTCATTTAAGCATACTATAACAAACAAATTCATCAAAACATGCCCAAAGTCGTTTACCCAATTTTAACCCTAACTTTTTCATGCTTGTTCAAGGCTCAAGATACCATTGTTGAGTTCCTAATTAGGTCCCAAGAATCATCCAAAACAAGCAAGAAATTACATGATACATCAAAGGAATAAGGCGGAATCATACTCACATTGAAGGTTTGATGCTAGGAAGAACAAGACCCATTTTGCTCCATGTGAAGCTCGGTTTTGACCTCCAAAAACAGCAGAGATGCTCGGTGGGGGTGTTTTGATGCTCCAAAAATCGGCCATTGAAGACCACCATGAAGCTCCAAGCTTCAAGCTTCAATAACAAATCCAAGCTCATAAATTCGTTTCCCTATCACCTATGTATAACCCAAGTGTGTGCTAGCACTTACTCTTCTTCATTTTCTTCTCAAAATTTCGGTCAAACCAGAAAAAATTAGGAGAAAAATGGCTCCAAGCCGTGAGATGAAGAAGAATCGGCCAAGGAGACCGTGAGAGAGGTGAAGGGTTTTTGGCTCCAAAAGCCTAAAACGTAAGTCACTTATGAAGAGAGAGAGAGTTATTCTTTTGTATATCATTTTATTATATTTTATTTACAAAGTAATATAAATAAAATATGTACAAAACTTTTAATTAAAAAAGTCAAAAGCAAAAGCAAAAAGCTTTCAATTTTCACCCATCACTTCTCTTTTACATCAAGTCACTTCACTTAATAAAGTGACAACTTGTCATGTCACATCACTCAAAGTGACAAGTGATTTGACAATTGACGCGAATAGTGATTTGACGCTTGATGTGACTTGCGTGCCGCACTCGAATTCGAAATGCAAATGCGCTCGCAATCACTCGGGGCTCGGGTTCGCTAATTCCAAATTAACGAATTTTCCGTCGCGTCGTAATTAAATGATTACGCATAGCGAAATCACTATTCACGTCGCTAACGAATTAATTCTAAATTAATTCGTTCGCCCGAATTAAAATCTAATTTAATTCCGCGTCGAAATCTAATTTCGTTTAATATATCAAATATATTATTTTATCGATTAATTCCAATTAATCGTTCTCTCTCTTTAATTAATTTTTATCCCAGATAAAATATCTCCGTGATTAATCCCAGATTAATTTTCTCTCTCTTCTAATTAATCCCAGATTAATAAAGTGCGAGTTATACGTCATCGGTGAATCTTCGGGAAGCGACCCATGAGATCTCTGGATATGTTGGCAGTAAATACGGTCGTCGGACTATCTGAACACGTAAGTATCTCGTACTACGTTTATACCGATTTACAAGACAAGGTTGGCTTCTAGCAAAGCGCCATGCCTACCCAATTCTCCAGAAATATTCTTACAGGAATATATAGATCTGTATCAAGCGTAGTATACCGTAGTTTTGTGTATATCAGCCCAGTATCGGATAGTCACGTGCTAGGGCTGGGACTGGATAAGTGTCTGCCCCGTCCGAAGCACATGTCAGGATTCTGGTAACTAGTCTATATATCAGATATTCATGACCTGGTCATAATATCATGATTGGATGCGCATCACTCAAGAGCACTAGTACCGTATCCTGCGTGACATCATCTCCACTATGACTGAAGTGATACTTCCGTCTTGACATCACACCCAATACACTACGACTCTCTGATAAACCCAGAAGTGGTGTACGCAGAACCGGTTAAAGCCCTGTACCACCAAGACCAAAGTTACCGATTATCGTAAGTATTAGTGGTTGCAAGTCTCAGGTTAAGACCAAATTCACCTACCCTGATGTCGGACTCCCATAGACACATAGTCATAATACCAATGGGATTCCGAGGGGTCTATCCAGAGCGAAGCTGTTTCCCGTACCATCGGTGAAACACACACCTACTATCGCACTTGCATAAGTATCCAATACTTAAATATATGAGAACTATGCCGTTGTGCCCTCACAACGCGCACAAGTGCAATACTAGCCTATTCCGCATTATCGATGTCCTGTCTCGATAATACTACGGCTAGGGATATTTAATGATTAAACCTTCGGGGACTGATACTGTCTCATATCATTCTCAGTCCAGGAACTAATCATAGGGACCTCTCTTCATTTATATATCTAAGGTGATCTAATCACAAATGATAAGAGTGCAATCTCCTTTGTCACATAGTTAATTTGTACAACAACACCATGATCTGTACAAATAGTGACGCTATGGGTCATATTATCCAACAGAGACCTCTTGGGCCTAAGCCTAGATCTGATCAGATAGTTGAGCTAGAGCTTTGGAAGACTCATAGCAATGACAACTTCACTGTTCAATCTATAATGCTTGCTGCTATGACTCAACAATTCCATCGTCAAAACAAGGGATTGGATCCCTATAATATGATGGCGAAGTTGCATGATCTTCATCGATTTAATCTTAGATCGCATAGATATGAGTTACAGAAGAAGCTCTTTCGTGCTAGCATGTCAGATAGTACATCTGTTGAGCTCCATATGTCACAGATGATTGCTGACATTGAGCAGCTGAGACAGATGGGCATTGTCTTCGAGGCTGAGACTTCAATAGATTTGATCTTACAGTATCTCCCCGACAGTTGGAGTGGGTTCATCATGAACTACAATATGATGAACCAAGACCAAACTCTTGGAGAGTTGATGTCCATACTGCACGAAGCAAAAAAAATCTCCTAAAGGGCAAGAAGCGCGAGGCGCACTTCGCTTCAACATCTCAGTCTTCGAGGGATTGGCCTAAGGCGACTGGAGGTGTAAAGAAGAAGAGAAGAAGAAGAAGAAGAAGAAGAAAGGCAAGGCCAAATCGTCAAAACCTTATGGGAAGGGTAAGGACAAATCCCAAGATGTATGTCTGCAGTGCGGGAAGCGGGGTCACTGGAAGCATGACTGCCGCGAGTACAAGGCACACATGATTGAAATCAAAGCGGGCAAGGCACCAGCTTCAAGTATGTTTGTTATAGAAACAAACATGTCTACTACTAGTTTTAAAAATTGGATTTTTGATTCTGGTTGTGGTACTCATATAAGTACTGATGTGCAAGATCTGCAGATTAGCAGGAGACTGGCCTTAGGAGAGATTGACCTCCGTGTTGGAAATGGGACACGAGTCGCCGTTTTGGCTGCTGGCACTTTTGTTTTGGAACTGCCCTCGGGGCATGTACTTAAACTTTCAGATTGTTATTATGTACCTAGTTTGACTAGGAATATTATTTCTGTATCTATGTTCGCCCAATGTGGGTATACTTTTGTATTTAGAAACACTGGGTGTTTTATGTATAAAAATGATATGGAGAATTGCACTGCTGATGTAAATAATGGTCTTTATATTTTGAATATAAATCAATCTCAAACATATAATGTAACAAATAAAAGTCTTAAATTAAGTAACAAATATGAAGCTTATATGTGGCATTATCGTCTGGGACATATTAACAAGACTCACATATCCATACTTTCGAAGAGTGGGTACTTGGACAGATTTGATCTAAATTCATATGACGTCTGTGAATCTTGTTTATTAGGAAAAATGCCTAAATCACCTTTTAACGGTAAAGGTGCACGTGCCACCAAACTGTTAACCCTCGTTCATAGTGACGTATGTGGGCCCATGTCTAGCCAGGCTAGAGGTGGATATGAATACTTCGTAACCTTTACAGATGATGCATCGCGTTATGGTTATGTGTATCTTATGAGACACAAGTCGGAAACCTTTGAGAAATTCAAAGAGTTTCGACGCGAAGTAGACAAACAGACCGGCAAAAGTATTAAGACATTACGGTTGGACCGTGGTGGCGAATACTTAAGCAATGAGTTTCTTGATTACTTGAAAAAATATGGTATTCTTTCACAGTGGACTCCTCCAGGAACACCGCAATTAAACGGTGTGTCCAAACAGAGAAACCGAACTTTGTTAGACATGGTAAGGTCTATGATGAGTCGTACAGAGCTACCTATTTCCTTCTAGGGATATGCATTAAACAGTGCAATACCTTTGTGAAATATGGACAGGAAAGAAACCGGGTTTCTCATTCCTGAAGATTTTGGGTTGCTGAGCATACGTCAAACGTTTGGAAGGTACCAAACTAGAACCCAAATAGGATAAATGCCTATTTGTAGGATATCTTAGGGAAACCAAAGGATATTACTTCTATCACCCACAAGAGAACAAAGTATATGTTGCTCTACATGCGTTTTCCTTGAGAAGAAATTCCTAAATGCAGTGGTTAGTGGGAGGAAAGTAGAACTCGATGAAAATCGGAGTGATACCGTTCCTGGCATAGAATCCTTAACGGAACATGAACAGTTCATCAGGGATGAAACTGTACCATAATCTTCGAATACACAAGAACCGCGTAGATCGGAGAGAGTCAGAAAACAACCTGAGAGGTATGTGTTTCTGATCTCACCTCATGTAGATATTAATCTAATTAAGGAAGATGAACCGGCTACGTATAAGGAAGTGATACAAGGTATCGACTCCATTTTATGGCAAGATGACATGAAGTCCGAAATGGATTCCATGTACACCAACCAAGTTTGGATACTGGTTGATGCACCAGAAGGCGTAAATCCTATTGGTTGCAAATGGGTCTTCAAGAGGAAGACCGACATAGATGGAAACATACAAACGTACAAAGCTAGGCTTGTAGCGAAAGGGTATCATCAACGGCATGGTGTCGATTATGATGAAACTTTTTCACACGTTGCCATGATAAAATCCATCGGATAATGCTTGATATTGCTACAAATTTCGATTATAAGATATGGCAGATGGACGTCAAAACCACTTTCCTTAACGGAAACCTTTTGTAGGATGTTTATATGTAACAGCCAGATGGTTTTTTCGTACCAAGACTTGCAAACAAGGTTTCTAAGTTAAATTGATCCATTTATGGATTGAAGCAAGCATCGTATTTTTGGAACCAATGTTTTGATGAGATCATAAAAGAATATGATTTCTTTCAAAATGAGGATGATCCTTGTATATATAAGAAGGTTAGTGGGAGCGCACTGACATTCGTTGTCCTTTATGTTGATGATGTATTGCTTATTGGCAATCACATTCCCATGTTAACATCGGTGGAAGCTTGGCTTTCGTTAAAATTCTCAATGAAGGATCTGGGAGAAGCAGCCTTTATTCCGGGAATAAAGATCTACCTGTTAGACATTATGACCCATAACGTCACTGTTCTGTAAATGATATTGTATTATTGTACAAAATTAACTATGTGATAATGAAATT
This sequence comes from Zanthoxylum bungeanum, assembly GCA_019454045.1. Taxonomy (NCBI): domain Eukaryota; kingdom Viridiplantae; phylum Streptophyta; class Magnoliopsida; order Sapindales; family Rutaceae; genus Zanthoxylum; species Zanthoxylum bungeanum. The sequence continues at coordinate 1,566 of SKCR01032568.1, read as the reverse complement.
GCCTTTTGCCATTTTGTAAAATTATTTACTTGATATATTAATGGCAAAAGTCCATATGATTAGTTCCGTATTGAAATGATATGAGACATTATCAATATAAAAGGTCTAATAATTAAATATCCCTAGTCGGAGTATTATCGAGATCGGACATCGATAATGCGGAATAGACTAGTATTGCACTTGTGCGAGTTGTGATGGCACAACGACATAGTTCTCATATATTTAAGTATTGGATACTTATGCAAGTGCGATAAGAGGTTGTGTTTTACCGATGGTACAGAAAACAGCTTCGCTCAGGACAGACCCCGCGGAATCCCATTGGTAGTATGTCTGCGCGTCTATGGGAGGCCGTATCAGAGTAGGTGTATATGGTCTTAACCTGAGACTTGCATCGCTAGTACTTGCGACAATCGATAAACTTTGGTTGTGGTGGTTCGGGGCTTTAACCGGTTCTGTGTACGCCTCTTCTCGGTTTATCGAGAATCGTAGTGTACTGGATGTGATGTCAAGATGGAAGTATCACTTCAGACATATGGAGATGATGATCACGCAGGATACAGAACTAGTACTCTATAAAAGGTTACAACCGTCGGGACAATATGACCAGGTCAGGATTGTCCGATTTAAAGAGACTAGTTGTTTGATATCCGATATATATTTCGTACGGGGCAGACACATTTCCAGCCCCAGGCCTAACATGTGATCGTCCGATACTGGATCGATGTACGCGATACTACGGTATACTACGCTTGATAAAGATCTAATATTCCAGTAAGAATATTTCTGGAGAATTGGGTAGGCATGGCGCTTTGCTAGAAGCCAACCTTGTCTTGTAAATCGGTAAAAACGTAGTACGAGGTACGTACGTGTTTGGATTATCCAACGACCGTATTTACTGCCAACATATCCGGAGATCTCTTGGGTCGCTTCCTGAAGATTCACCTATGATGTTTGATTAGAACTTTATTAATCTTGGATTAATTACGGAGAAACTTTATCTTGGATAAAATGCCTTATTAGGAGAGAGAGAGAGATCGATTATTTGGAATTAATCGATAAAATAATATATTCGATATATTATTAAACGAAATTAGATTTCGACGCGGAATTAAAATCGGATTTTAATTCGGGCAAACAAATTAATTTGGAATTAATTCGTTAGCGATCTGAATAATAATTCCGCTAGGCGTAATTATTTAATTCTCGTTGCGACGGAAATTCGTTAATTCGGAATTAGCGAATTTGGGCTCGAAAGTGTTTACGGACACATTCGTATTTTGAAACGGGTGGAATCCGCAAATCACATCGCGATATCTCATTACTTGACACGAATAGATGATGGATGTATCTAGTCACCTTTATGGGATGATACATTGTCTCTATTCTCAATGTGAGATAATGATGGCAATGATGAATTTTCTTTGGAGGGAAAACCTTTCACGGTTTTTGAAGGGTTTTTTAATTAAAAAATTCATTTTGGTATTTGATATCTTATCATTGCTTTTCATTTGGTCTCTCACGGTTTTAAAAACAAAAGGAGAACCAAAATTGAAAAGTCTAACACTC